>JAODUP010001474.1:0-50092 GCA_025642065.1 Paralvinella palmiformis | reverse complement strand
TTTATTTGATATTAAGAGCACTTCAAAAATTTTGATCCATTTATATAGGTACGGACATTCCATATTTATTTGATTTTTGAACTTCAATGCAATGTACTTGATAAGCAATTTAGATGAATCCGGTGTGCTCATGTCACTGTCTACGATAAGATACGCCAGATATATGTCCTGACCAGGCTTTAGATAACGAGTTACTTAAACTTAGACACAATCAAATTAAGAAACGTTCATCATACAGATTGGAACTGTCGATTCTGATTTGTTTGAGGATGCACTAAAAATCATAATCTGATTATATTAGTTCCCCGTAACGTCACGTCTATGTCATTAGTACCTGACACAAAGCAGCATACTTCCTTATCAAAACATACTACTAGGCTAACTTGGCACCTTTTGATCATCACGTACAGCAGAGACTGGATATTAACGTGACAAATAAATCAAAAGTGCCACAGTTTAACTTAGTGTTAAATTTAGTCTTGGTATATATGCACTTCGGTCACAAATACTTGTGGTTTAGCAGTAAAATGGGGCTTCTGAGATCACCACCCAGCAGCTAATATAATCAAACTGTTACCTATTTTCGTTGGTGATTAACTGTTCTACTTTCTTACACTGAACAAGAATATTTCTAATATTTATCAACCGTTGCTAAAAGTTATTTGGTTAAGAAGATTTGGTGAACCTGCGACCCATAATGACTATATATTCTTAGTGTCACTTCCTCAATATGACTTCTGATAATATAGGAGAGGATACATCGAACACAACGCTTTATTTAATAAATACCTGATAATGTTTTCCATAATCTCTCATGGATCAACCCTTAGGCAACTAACCCAGCCTGTCATTATTTGGTAAATACCTAAGCTGTACAATCACACATTCTACGCCAGAAGAAACCCACTTTCTGATATTTGTTTTATAATATAATGATACGTTTCATTTCATTTATTTCTTCTATGCCTTTATTTCAGAGAATGGTGGAATATACCTAGATACCGATGTCATAGTTCTAAAGTCTTTTGATCCTCTAAGAAGAAGCTATCCACTGACGCTAGGTCGACCAAGTTCAATATCACTAGCTAATGGTATCATGATAGCCGCCCCCCACCAGCCGTTCATGTGTGTTTGGTACAACGGATACAGGGATTACGATCCACACTGGAAAGGACCGTCGGGATATTTCTCAGTTATAACGGCAAATAAACTTTCTAAAATGTTTCCCGATCACATCCATATTGAAGAAAGATCCTTACTACATCCATCATGGGCTAATGGCGAATTACCTCTTATGTTCAAGAAACATTACGATTGGTCTAAACATTATGCTATTCACGTTTGGAAACGTTTTCATCCGGTTCCAGAAGAACCGAAGGAAATAGAAAAACTTAATTGTACATTGGGTGAAATAATGAGATACGTTTACTTTTTACCATAATCACCTGATAGGGGATTACTCAGCCTTGTTCTATCAATAATATTTTAGCTATTTCAAGATAAACATTGGCGATGATTACTAGGTATGCACCAGGTGATATGGTGGTTTTAAAACATTATTCGGGAAGCTTCATTTTTAGCTCAACTTTTCCGGATTTAGAATATTTCCAAGACTAATGGAATGCTCTCTCTTGGGTGTCTCTTTCTGTGTGGTGATTTATTCTTCAAAAAAAGGCTTCGGAATGATTTTCTCATTTCTCAATAGAACAGCTTATTGTCTAAATGAATATGATAAATACTGATGCTCAATATTATCAGAAAATTTTATCAATTACAATTAATAATATAAGTCATCATTCAATGAAACTTTTGTGCTTATTACAAAGAGTTAGCGCATCTTTCTGACACCAGAAATAATTTATTAAATTTAATTCGCTTTTATAAAACCAGATATTGACGATATATTGTCATTTAATTGGTCAACTGCAACAAATCGTAGTCATCATAAGTCATCAACACATTTAAACAATTACAAGTTGTGCTGATTTTAATTGATGTTAGAAATAGGATATTACAAAAAGAAAATATATTTGTTTGCATTTATTTATCCGCGTTAACTCTCTGAACTGTCTAAAGTGATTTCTAAATAACACTTCTGTGCCCAAGTCTGATTGATGCAGATTATAGATATCTTGTACCGTCTGTGGACTTTATCTGTTCTGTTGTAATTGTATATCCAATGTGGAATTAAAAGCATTCATTGATGGCGCATTTATCACTTCTGGGTGGACTATATATTACAGGAGTTGCTTATCCTGTTACTGTAATACTGGTGACTAATATTCATTATGGGCTTTTCTTTCCTTAGCTAGAAATGTTGACCCACTAGAGAGTAGGGTTGATAAAAATTATGATTTAATTTTTTTTAATCATGATTTGTTTAATTTATTTGATTTAAATGTGATTTTTTTAAATTTAAATCAGTTTGTTTTTCACAATCCATAATATTATTCAAAATGCTAATAAATGTTTGTGTTGTGCAGTTATAAAATATTAAATAGTCATGGTATATATAAGGATACATTTATTCCAAGCTCTACATTATATACACTATAATGCACACATCGGTGTCTGTGAGATATGTATCGCCATCAGATGCTGTGACAGAGACACATACTACAGGTTCATTGTGCACGTCACTCCAGCCATCCAACGCCATAGATACGGTTTTACCCTCAAGTTGTTCCTTGCAATCTTCCATCATTATTGCCTGGACTTTGCTGAGTAATCTCCCAGCAATATCGAAACGGCTTGGCGGACGATACCCAGGTCTCAGCATTGTCATCAGCTTACAGAATTTTCTGTGTTCGATGGCCGAAAATGGTGTGTTGGTGGCATATATGTATTTAACTATCTGCATATCTGTTCCATCTTCCTCAGACTCTGCAGAACTAGCATCTTCCTGGATGATACCCGGCTCCCTGGCCCCCACAGAGCACATGCTTTGATGCTGTTTCATTCGTGAAACAAGTCCCTGCATATCTTTGCCACATTGTTTCCATTTGGCACGGCAACCACTTTTACCATGGGTGGCCAACTTCTCATAATACAGCCACACACTGTATTGCTTTTTCCCGGCCATAGATCTAGTGTTAAACCTACAAGTGCAATATCGGCCCAAATACAAACAAATTCAAAGCAATTGTAAAGTAATGTATCCAGTATTACAAAATCTATTAATAACAACAATCTTCTATTCAGCACTATTCAGAGCAAGTAATGTAAGACGTACATATATCTGCAGCATGTATTTCTTGTTCTTAATTAAATCTCTAATGGTAATTCTAACCTCAAAGCCAGTTGTATAAAGGTAAGGTGCCACACTCTAATGGCAACAAGTTTGTGGCTTCACCTGTCAGTCTATTGTGTGGTTGGTGAAGGCTCATCTCCATTTAGGTGGGTGATTATCCAAATTAATGTGGGGGATGTGTCACATTCTAATTGATTATGCTGTGGTCATGAAGGCCCACTATACATGCTATAATTATTTCTTTTATAGTATGTGGTTAAGGTAGGAAATCTGCCAATAGCTAATTACTATTTAACAAATGACTATGACTAACATAGGATTAGATTTGTAAAAACTAACTTAAGATAAAGCAAAATTGTAATTGTTGTGTATTAAACCACTGCTAAATTTAAAACAAAAATCAAAACCAGTGATCATGATCACTTAATTTAAACCAAACGACACTGCTAGAGAGTGAGTTATCTGACTTGACATAGTAAGAATATACTGCATACATTCCAAACAGGTGGTTGTATGTATTTATCATGTCACTTCATGTACGTCTATACTTGATGATTGACAGCTCCAAAGCAGCGAATCTCTCAACATATGACAGGTCCTACAATGTAGTTGCTAATTTGTTTTGTCTGACATTGGGCCTTCTCCAACAGCTCTCTATTCTTTCTGAATACCGCAAACCATATTCGAGGTGTGGTCTAACAAGAGAGGTGTACATGATCTTCACTCTTTCATTATCACGATGTACATGTGATTGGTTGATCAGACATGGGACATGTTTCGCTTGATCAGACATGCTTGTTAGTCATATTGATTTTCTTTTCAAACTGTATACTGACTGTACAAAAGGGCTCAAAAAAGAGAGATTCTTTCCAGTTCATTTAACTGCAATTCTACCTGGACTTCCTCTTTGTGCATGTGATAACTGAAGTTTTTATTTCGGCAACTAAGATGCATGACTTTATTTTCTATCATTATGCTAAATTTCTCATATGTTGAATCTGTCTTCCAGAGCATATAGGTAATTTTGTAATGGTTGAGCTTGGCTTCGGTTATTCACTGTTCGAAATACATTTGTGTATTCCGCAAACATTTGCATACTTAAGTAGATATTCATGAAACAGATGAAAAACAAAGGCGGCCGTGAACGATTCCACTCACATCTAGTGTCACCTTTGACTTTACAACATTGATAACTATTTGTTAGTTTCTCTACAATAGAGAGTCCTATATACAGATCCATATTTTAACTGATATGCCATATCGTTGCTGTTTCATCAGGAGTCGGTGGGGTGAGACAGAGTCTAACGCTTTGCAAAATCAAGGTACACATCACCATTATTCTTATTCCATCCAAGACTTCTATCCACTTGTCCAGTACTGCCAACATTTGAGTAATGCAGGAGCGACCTTTGATGAAACCTTGCTAGCATTTCGTGAGGAGCTGGCTTCAACCATATGGTGCATGATATTGTCCCTAGTAATCAAATGATTTTAGGTTAACTGGTATGTTATTCCTTCTTGATAATGCGGGATGCAAACCCTACTTTCCAACCCAGTGGTAAGTTCCCTAGTTCTGTGGACCAAATAATTATCAGGTATAGTGGCTCGGCTATGATTTATTGTAGTTCGTTTAATACTCTGGCTGCAGATATATTAGATCCCGGAGATTCGTGGATCCATCTTGCAGAGTTATTTGGTTACATCTCCTCAGTACATCGTATGTCCACCAGTTTAGTATGTGTACGACTCTTAAATCTATCCCGCATGTTGTTTACACCTTTTAGTTTGAATATAGATATCCTCCATCTGCTTGTCTGTTGTTATGAGATTACCATCTACTTCGGATAGTTTAAGCAATGACTCGTCTGGCTTTCAACTTAGATTGTGTATATTTATAGAAAGCTTTTGAATTTTTCTTGCTCTTCTTTGCTGGTTTCTTCTCGAATTAATGTACTATCTTGGTAGGCATCTCAGTGTAGTATATTAAAGAAAGGGGATACTCAGATAATGGCTTTTTATTATAGGCGCATCAAGGACCAAGTTGCGATTATGCCTTCTTCGTTTGTGATCACCAAATCAAGTGTATTTAGAATTTTCCCCGCTCAGTAATGTGTTGGGACTTTCAAGTGTTGACGACAGAATAGGTCCTTCGGTGTTTCCACAAAGGCTGTGGCTGGGTTAGTTAGCACATTAGGTGACGTTCCATTCTCCCAATTTGATTCTCCTTATTTGAAATTTCCCTTTATGAGAATGTGACTGGCTGAAAGCGATTAATGTTATAATCAGATATGCCATATAACAGGGACTTACAATAGTCTATACCAGATGTAACAAAGGCATGGACTACAGCTACAAGTGATTACTGTGTCAAGAATGCTTTTAAACAGTGGATATTCTTCAGATGGTAGTAGGCAGCTCGGCATACTGGTGTGACATGTTCATGCATGTTAATATATTGGTAAAAAATAACCCCTAGATTTTTTACTGACCCATTAGGGGTAATCGAAGATGCACCCATCTGTAATGCTGGTGTCTTTAGGGATTTAACACAATGTGGTGATGCCAAATATAAAATATTTGTTTTATTATCATTAAGTTTTAGAAGATTTTTAGTCATCTATAGCCGAATATGAGCAATACAATGTTCTAAATTCTTCAAGGAAGAGGAGAAATTTAACTCATTGTCAGGATCCAGTGATATATACAGCTGTGTGTCATCAGCACACAAGTGATATTTAACCCCATATCGCTCCCAAATGATTCCAAGAGGACGGGTACACATTGTGAAAACGAGAGGACCAAGAACTGAACTTAATGTCAGACAACATACCATGAACAGATAGTCTCTGGGAGCGTTGTTCCAGATAGGATCTAAACCATTCAAGTACTTTACCTGACAGACCAAACATGTCTTTTAACCTAGAGAAAAGTACATTATGGTCAACTGTATCAAATGTAGCAGACAGGTCCAGAAGAACAAGTATTACTGGCTTACCTTGATCAATTGACATCATAATATAATTTTTCACTCGAACCAAGGCTGTTTCAGTGCTGTGACCACTTTTATAGGCAGATTGTAGTGATTCATTAAGGTTATTATTGATTAAATATTTGTTTAGATGGAAATCAACTGCCTTTTCTAGAACTTTTGATAAAAATGTAAGATTTGAAACAGGTGTGTAATTGTTTAGAATATTACAGTCCATAGTGTGGTTTTTTATTAATGGTTTTACAAGAACAGCTTTCATGGATCTTGGGAAAACACCCAGAGATAATGATTTATTAACTATTTTTGTAATTGGGATTATCATAACATCCAGACAATCTTTCAAAAGTCATGTAGGTATATCGTCAACTGCAGAGAAAGCATTAGATGACTTTTTCAGCAATTGTCTGATATCAGTCTCTGTAAAAGGCTCAAATGTATCCATCATGGATATACAGGACTCGTCTACCAATGGCTTACCCTCTGATAAGGTGCTGGACTGGAACCCACTATGTATATTTAAAATTTTTTGACAGAAGAAGTTATTAAAACAATGGGACATATCTTTATCTGAGTTGATATTATTTGGGAGGATAGTTTGACTTTTATGTAATACTTTATTCACAACACTGAAAACAGTCCTTTGATTTCCCTTGGATGCTTTGATCTTTTTATTATAATATTCTGATTTAGCGGAGGCAAGGGTATTTCTAACAAGAATTTTACTGACCGTGAACATTTCAATGATGATTCAGTACATATACAAGACAACTGCTTCGATACCGCAGTTTTCATTCAGCTGTTGCTTTGGTTCAATATAGACCTGTCTGCATTCGAATAACTAAACACATCCTACATATATCAACCATCGTTATAGTCTTTAGTGTTATTATTGTACAACATACATAATCTAGTGCTCGCACAGGCGTGTGTGTGTGTGTTTTAGAAGTCTATATATATATATATATATTATATATATATATATATATATAGCTCCATATGCATGAATCTAAACATACAAAGTTCTACACCTCCACGCATCCAAATATACGTAGACCTATATATATATATATATATATATATATATATATATATATAATATATATTTTACATATCGTCCATTGGGGATGGCCTAATTAGTTTTTCGTACGTGACAAATATGTCACGCCCACAGGAAAGTGGCTATATACTGGCTACGTATTGAAAGCGAAAGCACGTATGAAAAGTACTTCTTGACACCATAGCTCGCAATAAATAACACGGGCGTATGGCTCAAGGGTGAGTTAGTACATATACAAAATAACTACTTTGGTACTAGAGTTTACATTTGGCAGTAATTTGCTATGGCTGAAAATAAACCTATACATAAGAAAATCAATACTCATAAATGGACAATCCGCCCACACCCAACTCAAATTTAGAGCCGCAGAAAACAAAATATAAACCCCGAGCCACTATTTGTTGTCACCTCGTATTTGGTAAACAATTCAAGAACATTTCAATCGATCTACTAAATAGTGTATTGTTCAAAGGTCATCAAGGTACACTTGTTAATAGCTATTTCCGTACGCAAAAGGAGAAGTTCGTTTATGGTTTATGGTTCAGTTCATTGTGATATAACAGGCTTAAGGCTGTAGGCAACGGTTACCTACAAATATTAAGGTAAGTAACGTTATGCATGTTTATAAGTTCGAACACTAACTGGACTTGTGACATGAAAACATAACGTGGACATATCCCGAATTCCTGGTTTATTCAAACCAAAATAAATGGCTGAATTATTATATTTATTTGTTTATTTAATCTCACGGAGAAACATAGCATCACGGAAACAACTGATTAATAATAAAGTAACAGAAAATAAATCAATGCCGAGATTCGAACTCAGGTGGTAGCGATCTGTGATCCAATGCGCTACCAGTTAGACCACGGAGGCACCCTCTTTTTAAGACTAGAGTCAATATATATATATATATATATATATATATATATATATATAGTCAGAATGAGTTAATCCGACAAGGTTTGTCACATGATAATATGTCGGATAAACGAGAATGTCGGAATATCGACTCCGTGATATACTGGTAGTCTCTGTCACACGTTTTTAAACCATAAAGATATACCTCCGTATTTAAACCAATATTCGATAACCGTGCGCATGATACGGAATGGCATTGAAGCCACTGATCATTTTGATGTTTGTTAAATAAAGACATTATAAAGAAATACTCGTGTCACGCGTGGGCATATCTGAAGGGTGCTTCATCTTCGACTTCGCTTCCTTACTTTTGGAGGTCGCTCGGCCCATTTAGCCTACCATGTGCACAAAAGTGGCCGTAAAACATCAATCATCGCCACCATCGTCATGCATGATCTGATCATTCATTTATCTATGATGTAACTCATCCGCAATTATTCCGCACGTTCTGAACGCCGAAACTAAACAACAGACCCACACCTTTACTTACTTTAATTCAGTATCCAGTGGAAATTGCCCTGATCAATATTACGTTCGATTACTGTTGTTTAATATAAAACTGGACTTTATTATTTTAAGGGTGAATTCATTTTAGTAAATGTGCTTTCTACCCCCCCCCCCTCTGTATCTATCTATCTCCCTCTTTCCTCTTCATAATATATCTAATTCATTCTACGAATTAGATTATTCGAGAACTATCAAAGGTCAGATCAACCAAATCTTGAGTGTCGGAAATAATAAATTAATGCTAAAGGTAGGTTTAAAATGGAATGAATATTTATATTTAGCAATCTCTTAGTGGTTCGTATTTTATTGAGCCAGATTAAAGTTCTTTAATTATTTTTCTTGTTCCTTCCGTAAATAAAGCGAGCTTCCATCTCTTTCTTCAGATGGAACAAATGAGCCATGAACTGTAATCCATACAGTAAGAAACGGGATTTACTAAAACAGCTATTATGTTTTTCTTCATTTATTTGTTTCGACCATCTAATTTCTAACTAAAACTGTTAATTCATCAAAACCGGAAGTGTCATAATTTAGTGTTTTATTACGAAAGAAACCTCTTTTCTATAGGATAATAGGAAAACCGAAAAAAAACAGAAGCTGCAGCGTTACATAAAACTCGTATAGAGCTGTATACAAATATGGAATGTACAGAAGTGTAATAAAAAATAGTTATAAACTGCTGTCAATTGCTAAAATTCATCTTCAAAATTGCCTATACCACCGGTAGTCATTACGAATCTATAAAGCTATTTCTTTCAGTTTTTTCAACCGATATTGAAATGAACGCAAAAGAATATAGAAAGGAACTATCTGAAGAGAATTTCTCGTAAAGTTCCTAGAGCTGCTAAATCAGTTTTGTTTTTTCAGAACATATAAAATCGGTTGGTGTTTACAGCTAAGAATGTGCCTCTGGAGATCACTGATTGAATTTAAACGTAACAAAAAACTATTTCCAGCAAAGTTTAGTGAGTCGTGTTATATCGCTGCTATTAGTATTAATCTGAATTTATTCTGATTTATGCTTATATTATTCACACATTATTCATACTGTGTATTAATATTTTATTTCTCCATTTTAGGTTTAATCTTTCTTGGCCGTAGTGTTCGACACAAAGCCTGGTTTTGGTTTAATCATAGTTTCTTCTTTTTTTATATTTAGATTATCCTCTTTTGGATTATTTTAGAAATTTTCTTTTTTCTTTTCATTTTTCTCTAATTTTACCGGTAATTAATTATACTTACAATTAAATATTTTTAAAAAAATCAGTTTGGAGTTAATTGTTGTTTGAATGAAAGTATAACACCTGTGCCAGCGCCTTAACTATCTTTATAAAACACACATTGTCAGTGCCTGGTTAATTTGTACTTTTCTTTCTTCAACAATATGACAAACTTTACCGGCAACATGTCCACTTCTATTCTCTTTTACAAATTGCTACAGTGTCTTCATCATTTATCTTTGATGAAGATGCAACAAGATGGCAAGGTGAGAAAAACCTTTTCTCTAAAATTAGGTCACCTAAATGACTTCATAAAACCTGCTAATTCCACTGAGAAAATCCGCTATAACGTGGATCAGATGAATAGGGGCATGGGAAAGTGGAATGACTAGGATTCTCATATACCACTATGAGTCGTCTATAGCAGACTTTGTAAGAAAAATTTTCTTTTCATAGAATGGATCCGTTCCAAGTTCAGCTTTTTTTAAATAAGACACGGGAAAAAGGGGTTGAAAAGGTATGGGAAATAGTTAAATAATAACACCACCCGGGGGAATTTAAGAAATTGTTGATGAAAGGACACCCGAACAAGAAAAAATACAAACATCTTCTTTTAAAGGACACAAAAAAGGGCTCCCTTTCCCAGGAAAGTGAAATAAAAAAGGTTCAAAAGGGGGAGGGGTTAAATGGGATAAAGGTCCGTAATCGGGGGACCCTTAAATTAATTTCTTTCAGTTTGGGTTTTAAATTTTTAGGGTATAATTTTAAATCTTTGGAACATGCCTATCAATGGGAAAAAGGCTAAATTTTTTGGCTTCCGTGGGTTAGCTAACGAAATAGGGGCGGCGGGAACAGCGGCACAAGCCGGGAAGTTTCCCCGGGAAACCCCCATTCAGAAAATTGGGGATAGGAAAAAGGGTTTCTCTGATGGGGGAACTTCTCCGTTTGTGGGAAAAGGTGCCATTTTAGAAAAAATTAAATCCCTTTCGTGGAAAAAAAATTTTTAACCCCGTTCCGGACACATTCTGGGGAACGGGATAGGGGGGAAAAAAGGAAGGGAAATTTTTGGCATTTTATTAGACCACCTTCTTAAATACCACTTGCGAAATAGCCTATCTAAGGGCAAAGGTAAAGGTAAGACCGAGAAAAGAGCAGAAGTGGCACCGGTGACGCTGAATAATGGGTTTTTCCGGTGTTGGATGGGATAGATCCATTCTCCGTCGGAGCGGAATGGATCTGGAAGCCGGCACCAGAACCTAGGGCCCCCGGGGTGGTTAGAGACAGAAAATTCCCTGGAAGACCGATATAATTGAGAGCACTCCAGTTTGGGTGTTTTTCCCGGAATTGCCTAAACCGCAGCGAGTAAAAAAAGGTAAAACCCTAAGACTCTCAACCTTACGGAGATAAATTCTCCCCCGGGCGTCTTGAAGCGTGGACCACCTCCTCCGAGCTCCCCAACAGAGGATAAAAAACATCCCGAACGGTAAGTCCGCCCCACAAGAAGAAAAGGGGAAAGAACACCCAAAGGGTGCCACCCGGCCATGGTGCAAACCCCACAAAACGGACAAGGCAACAAAAAAGTTGGGACCTGGCCAAAGACCCAAGGACACATTAATTATAGGAGAAGAAAATGTGTCCAGGATAACGGCTACGCCGCACCAGAATGTGCAGCTAGAAAGCTTCCCTGGTGCCAGATTTCAGCTTTTTACCGATATGCTGAAGGATAAACTTTTGTTGTTGGAGGTAAGTGCCCTACAAATATTATTTTAGCATTGGGAATAAATGACCGTAGCTCGGACCCTTCAGAAAACATCGATTCGAAATTTAAAAACCATGTTGACATGGTTTAAAAAATCGATATGTTTCCCAGTAATATTTTCCTTACAGAAATAAATTATTCAAAATTACTACCGAAAGCGGAACAGACCAACATAGATTCAATCAATCGATCTATGGGTCATTGTGAATGGGCTACGGTCATCCCAAGCTGGGTACCCCAGAAATTAAAAATTGATTCTAATAGTGTAATGGGAATTCTAGGGAAAAGGAAGACACGGCAAATTCAAGGGTTCACCACTGGTTAGTTTTTTTAAACTAAGGTCTTCAGAGGGTCAAACTTACCCCTGTTATAAAATAATTAATAACATTTTAAATCTTTAAAATCACGTTTTGACGACATTAGAAACAAACTTATTAAGTAAGGGACTAACATTCGTTCAAACCCCTAAGATTTCTAAAGCACCCATTTTGGAAGCAACTAAGGTTTTCCCGGAGGAAACTGAAAATAAAATATTTCTTTCGCTCGAACGTAAAATTTTTAAAAAACCACAGAAAAATTTTATATCTAAGTCTAACTTGGGGTTCCCCTGACAAGGGAACTGATCCCCATTTAATAGAATGATAAATAACTTTAAAAAAAGAAATAGATGAACTAAATGTCCTACGGGAAAAAAAAAATTTAACAATTGAAGAACAATTAACACTAAACAACTTACGTAAAAATAAAAATATAGTAATTAAAAAAACTGTTTAAAAGGGTTTGGTAGTAGTAAAAAATGGACAAAAAGAATTATATTACTGAAGGCTACCCTCAATTAAATAATTATAATCATTACGAAAAAATTAATGAACCTATAAAACCCCAGAACGGCGATTAAAATTTAAATGGTTTTTTTAAATAAACTTAAATCTGCGGGTTTCAATTTCTGAAAAACAATTTAATTTCCTGTCACCTCCCCAGGAGCCCCAAAACCTCGATATTTTTTTATGCTCCCCAAAATTCACAAAAAGGACAGTTGTTGGACAATACCAAACGTAATGCCCCCCGGAAGGTAATAGTGTCTGATTGTAATAGTGAATTAAAAAAAAGTTTATCTTTCATAGATAGCCATTTAAAAAGATTTGCTATGGATCACCCTTCTTATGTAAAAAAAACATACGATTTTTTTAGAAAAAATTAAAGCATTAAGTTTGCCTGATAATTGCTTCTTATAACTTTTTTGATGTTGAAAGTATTTTATAATATAGATCACACTAAGGGGTTGCAAGCGGTAAGGAACGTAATGAGAAATTATCCCTTTTATGATGATCCAATTATAGAACTTTTAGAATTATCTTTGAAGGTAATGACTTTTTATTTAATGATGAATGGTTCATCCCAAAAAAAAAAAACTTCTATGGGTAAGGATTGGGCACCACACTACGCCGATATTTTCATGGCAAAATTTGAGAAAAAGGCCAAATTAAATGTCCATTAAAACCTCATACCTACTTCCGGTATTTGGATGATATTTCCCCAAAAAACCCCCCATAAGGATGGTTTTTGAGTTTCAAATATTTTTTAAAACACATGAACCCCCATTAAATTTAAATCTTTTATCTGTATTGATTCGGGCAATTATTTAGATACCCCTGTATTCAAAATAAAAAAAATAATACCTTATTGAACCCAAAGGGATTTTTTAAACCAACCGGTATTCATCAGATGTTGCACAAACATTCTTTTCATCCCAAACATACCTTTAAAGGTTTATTAAGATCCAAATTATACGATTTTTTAGAATATGTTCTAACGAAAAAGACTTTGATAAGGCATGGGGTATTCTTTTTCAAGCCTTGTGTAAAAGAAATTATTCCCAAAAGGGGGATGCGTGGTATTAAAGGCAAAACTGTTAGGGAATTGCAAATAAAACAACCCGGGCAAATACCGGCATTCCAACTACCAGCCGTTGGGGTTAAAAAACCAAAGCAAAATTATGAACTGCATGACGTGTCATCTAATAAGTGATTGCTCAAATATTACGAGCACTGTCACCCAAAAAACATTTGGAATAATGGGAGATATAGATTCTCTTCTTCAAACGTTATTTATGCTTATCAATGCTACTTCTGTAATAAACAATATGTTGGCGAAACTAGTACATCTCTTCGCATAAGAGCTAATGGCCACAGATTTACAATTGAAAAAAAAAATCGACTTTCTTCTTTATATACACATTTAAAAAATGCACGCAGATAACTCTTCTCTGCCTGATTACAACCATTTCCCTCTCTCGGGGATTATTTTTTAATACCGATTGAACAAATACACAGCTCAGGTTCTAATTGGCAGGACCGAAATTAATAGACTAAAACGAAAAACTTTTTGGATTGCCCCGGGGTCATTAGAACCAACAGGGAAAAAAAAAACGTTCGGAAATATATTAAAAATCGGCCAAAAAAGGGGACCACTTAAAACTCTAATAATGCCGTTTTTTAGAACAGGCAATATTGGGTTAAGAATAATAAATAAACATTTTAAGATACTTCAACCGAAAAGTTATTTAGAACACTATCAATATAGTATCATCACAGCTTACACTAAAAATAAAAGCCTCTGGGGGATTTAGTGTCAAGTAAGTTGAAATAAATACCCTTTAAAAAAAAAGAAAAATTTCCTAAAACTCTGGAAAAATTAATCACAAACACAACTTCAGTAAAGCGTCAATCGCCCGAAACACAAAAATCTCAACCCACCGTTACTATGTTTGTAAAGCAATGAGATATATATATATATATCAATTGTTAAATGGGAAGCTACGACTAATTCATTTGAAGTACATTTAGGTTTATTTTCTTATTATGTTGGGCACTTTCACACTTGTACAAAAACAAAATATGGTTGGGATGTTTTCAAAATACCGGGTTACGTAAGTTCACAAATAGAACAAAGAGATTAAAATAGCACCCATCCTTTGTTAACAAGAACTAAAGGATTAAGTGCGTGGCTTCCTATTCCTATTATATATATATATATATAACATCAGCTATTGAATTTGGTGTTGATATTTAAATATAATAGTATTCATTATTTCCTGTGGCTCATTCACACTAGCAGCTACATTATTTTGGTTTTAAATAACAACTTTATACGTGTTAGAAAACTTTGAAATCTGTTTTCCATAATCTAATTAAAAACTTATAAAAACAATTATATGTTATAGGCTATAGCTAATTACAACAAGATTGAAACAAACTAGCCTTCGTAATTTCATGAGTCACGTAATTTGGCAACAAAACATTGTTGTCTAGTCAGCTAACTATTTTAACAAAAATAAGATGATAACTACCCACCTATTATCTTTACAATATTGCTCTTATATTGAAGAGTATAAACAATTAAGAAAAGACAAGTTCCGGCCATCACGTTCTGATGGCCATACAGTGCAACGCAAGTACTGTTTACAGTATTCAGCACTTTAAGTACTTCTTATTTTCGTTTGCTTGTTGACTACACATCGATTAAGAACCAAACTGTTCTCTGTAAGCCTCACAGGGCGACCACCGAACATGTCATTATTGTCCAGAAATGTAGCCATAATAGCTGTTGAGGCGCGGCAATATGGTCTATCAAAGGACGCCATGCGGTTTCCAAGACCTCTGACTTCAGCAGACCAGGTTTCTGTTAGAGTTACCTCACTCTTTGTACATGTATATTAAACGGTTTGATTCTGACTGGGAGAAGCAGCTCTTCGACGATATCATGACCAGTATGGAAGAAGCATCTGCACACCTAATCCACTGATATCAAATACCACTGCAATACAACAAATCATGGCTCTGCAAACATACCTCCACACACTGGTGAGGGAGACCTGTATAGATGTATAGTAGATTGTCATTAAAACTGTAATTGGCAAATTTCCATAAACTGTACCGTCAAATATTCTTAATTGAGCAAACATTGAACGTATAATGTACGTTGAATGTATCGTTGATGAAAAAAGAGGATGTGATTATAATTAAATTTTCAAATGTGTTAACTATGATAAAAATGCCAAATATAAGTAAATTTATCTTGTGTTTTATCAGTATGCTCCTTTGGGAGTTGAGGTAGTTGTTAGATTGAAGCATATCTGAGTCAGGGATAATACTATGTAAAAGCACCCCTGAACAACACAGTTGAGTGTGCTGCCATACAAATCATGCATTATTATTATTATTACTTAGTAAACACCAGTCCAGTTTGGTTGCAATTCAGAGCCTTCCTCAAAAGACCACTTGTCTTTAACGAGCACCTACGATGGTCCGAAGGATGGTATCTTAAGGCAAGTTGAATCGTAAGTCACCAATGTGTTAACCAACCCAGCGACAGCACTTGTTGGAACAAGGAGGCACTTATCCTGTCATCAGCAAATAAACTTGACTTGGTGATCACGAATGAAGAATTAACAATTTTGCCCTAAATGCACGTGTAGGATAAAGTCTTTATCTATGTATCACCTTTAATTCCATGTACTGCAATGAGATGGCAACCAAGAAATAAATTGAAATTTCAATATCATAAGGGAGAATTTGTTGCAATGAAGCAATAGGCTCTGCAAGGACTTGGACCGCTGAAGCTGAGCTGGTTATTGAAAAAGGTTACACCAGTCCTTGAACAATATAAAGTATTTAATGAACAAACACATTCCGAAAACAAAACCCCCGTTGTATAATGACACAAAAGACCTATCAACCTTACACCAAAATCAAGATGGAAGAAAATATTGAAATGCCAACATGGTTTCATGAAATGTCGTTCTTGGGTCACCAAACTATTGGCAGTCCTGGATAAGTAGAGAAAAGCCGTAGACTTTCTATTGCAGAGGAACCAACAAGTAGTTGTCATGGTGTAAAGTAAACTGGTAGTACTACTACTGAGTTAAATCGCCCAAGGGTCTGCGTTGGGGCCATTAATTTTCATCTTCTGGATTAATGACATGTCTGGAGTTGTCTACCCAAGTATTAACTGCTTGCTGATAACAGTGTATAATACCGAATAGCGAATAACCCAGACCAACCTCAGGTGTCACAAAATTACTTACACGCCCTGGAAGACTGATGAAACCTATGGCAACTGAAGCCTTTAGCCCAAAATGAATCCATAACAAATAAACAATTACCCAGAGCTTAATTTGTAACCCATTAGAAAGTATAAATCTTAAAAGGTTGGAAAAAATAATGTACACAATAATGCTACATCAAATCGCTCCCACATATACTCTTCGTCTTTCAAATTAAAACATCCTATAATCAACTGAATTGATCAGGTGACCAAAGTGACCATTCTCCCGTTACTGATTTTAAATGCAAGGACATAATAAAAACTGGCCATTATGATAAACATATACTAATAAATAAACTCCATGAACAAATCTATGTTAATACATGATGATATTGAAATGAACATCGACTGGCTTAAATTGAATATGCGAACCGGCTTTTAATTTGTTTACGATGGAATGTCATTCGGTATTAGTTTTATAAGTTTTGTGCTTGTGCCATTCTCTTTTCAATAGTATACTAGTTTAACAGTTATTGATGTGGTATATACAGTAAACTTCTCTAAGTAGACCATTCATGGGATTCATCGCACTTGGTCCATTTGAGTGTGTGTGTGTGTGTGTGTGTGTGGAGGGGGGGGGGGTTCTGTGGTCATGGTATGTTGCGCAATCAACCAGGCGTCGTATGGATGTAGGTTTGCGTCGGTTTAAGACAGTTGAAAAGGTCAAGTACATGTCTGTAGCTTGTCGTTGTCTTGCTTTGGGGACAATTAGCAATTTTGGCACACAGTCATCAGCAACAAACTAACCAACAATCGATAAAAAGGCCTATAAAGCGCTCTGATGTCGGTGTGAAAGACAAAACATCACTGGCATGAGCTCCGCCCACAGGCTCTCTGATCACGTGCTGATCGCTCGATGGCTGAATCTTCCACGACTGCTCGATCAACCTATCAAGCCCCCAGTACATGCCAATGACCGTTATTACCCTAATATCGTTGTTTGGTGAACAGAATATAGAGGTAATCGATTTATAGAATATTTTCATAATGGTGTCGACCTGTAGAAATGATCGATAAGGGAGGGTTTAGTGTCGTTGGCTCAGAACATCAACAACTAAACATCATTTGAGACATATACCTGCATAAATCTATACATAAATAAAATTATACGCACAAATAAAACTATATATACAATCTAAATATAAAATCAGCCTAGGGGCACAGCTACTCCCCTTATCGTACGCAACAAATATGTTACGCCCACAGGGAAGCTGTTACATGCAGGCTACACACAAAAGCGGAAGCACTTACAAAATAAATTCAATTGATACCACAGCTCGCAGTAAACATCACGTGCGAGTGTTTCAATGGTGAGTTACAAAATACACAACATAACTATTTTGGCACAACAATAATTTTCAGTGGCTTAAAAGAAACCTATACATAGAACATTTCCACACCCCAGATGTTGACTTCAGCTTTATTCTGGGGTTAGATAAGCATATAAATCCTACCTATATCAATTGTATCGTAGGGATTTTAATAGTTATACATCCAATGATGTTTCTATAAGAGTGTAACCTAATTACTCACAATATGGAAAAAGCTATGCCCTCAGCTTAATACCCATGGGGATGTATGACGTAGTATAAATCCACCAAACAGCACTGTATTAATAGGTTGTTTCGCCAACCCGAGTGAAACGTTAGGCCTTTTACAGGTGTCATACATTACCTGCTTCATCGGCAAGCATTAGCAGCGAAATCTTCACAACAATTGTGCAAGACGTTTTCTCAGCTTGTTTAAATATTGTCAACTTAATTAGAGGACGTTTCGCTGATTTCAAAGTATTTGGTGAAATATTGATTCCGAACACACAGTTCTTTTGTAATAGACAGAGGTGAGGCGCCTTTCCCTTGGACGTGTTTAGCAACTAATATTGAATCTTCGTGAGATAAAAACATTTCTGAGGAGCAAAATGTTGATCTCTCTTTGTTCGATTCTGTCAAGGATTTGTGCAAATGTTAGCATACTTGACTGAAATATTTACTCGATTGAACTAACTGATTATTTTCCTACAATAGGTAATACAAACATTGTTACCACCCACGAAGAGTTGGCTTCCTTCAAAGCTAAAATTTAGTGGATAAGGAATACCGAGAAGGAAAATTTGGCCAGGTGCCCGTCATTGAAAGAAGCCGTTGAAGATGAGGCACTACTCCCAGACGTTGCTACAACAATACAGGTACACATTAGCAGCTGTTGAAAGCTTTTAATGAGTATTTCTTGCTAGATATTTGGAATCCAGCGACCATTGGCTAAGGAATCTGTTCCTTTTTCAGCAATGTGACATTCCAGACGAAGAATCTTTGAGTGAGCAGATTATTGACATGCGACATGATGGAGCTGCAACAATGGCTTTCGATTTGAAGACATTGGATAATTTTGGGGCATCAAAAATTGCAGCATTCCATTCACAGCAACAGATATTTGAGAAGCCGAGCTTTCCAATTTACTTCATGTCAAAACCAAGTTTTGAAACTGCCTCGATACTTGGCACGAGATGCCCCTCGCTCTCAGCAAAACATTGTTATAATTAGCGTTTGAACAGTTCGTGGCGTCCATCATCACTGTGAATCATGTTACATACACACCATTTAGTCCGACAGTTTTTCCATGTTGTCTTTCTGTCCCTTTGTCAGCCTATCAATATCTAGTCTTTGCCTATCGATAATGCCCACAAGACTGTTTGTTGATATTTACCGAGCTTTCCAGTCTACGGATTCCCGTTGTTACACATCTTCATTATTTGGTGTTGTTACTGATGAATCGAAAGAATTAAAACTCTCAACATGAAAGGTTCCAATGTAGGGTTTTACATCGAACCAGACCGACAGAAAACAAGAATACAATTATGCACTGTTTACTTTTAATAATGCTAGCCCCTGAACATCTCCCTAAGCGGATGTGATTAGATAACGATTCGGGGATGTTTTATCACATGTTAAGAGGATAAGTATGCACAAAATCTATAATCAACTGGAAAACCCGCGTCAATTTTTTAAATATATTAATACGCCCAAGTCTGTACGGTCGATGAGTTAGTGAGTGAGTGAGTGAGTGGGTGGGTGGGTGAGTAAGTGAGTTAGTGATAGGCGTTGTCCTTGGCGAGAGCCAGTATAATAGGCGTCCATATATTGGGTTATTCACCACAGAGAAGCACGAGATTGCCTCTCAATTTAGATTTAATAGAATTAATCAGTGGTCACTGTAGTAAATATTAATGTACCTCCAGCTGCAAATTGTGTCACCTTGTAACCTGAAAACGTTAGAAACAACCTCTGGCCGCTTTCTGTCCACTAACGAATCGGACCGTAATATGAAAACTTGCTGTTTTGCGGCCACTTTTGTGCACATGGCAGACTAAATGGGCAGGGCGACCTCCAATATGTACTGAGGCGAAGTGAAAGATGAAACACCCTTCCGACATAGCGCCGCTTTCATTACATCGCGATGCCTTATTCGATCGCTCGTCCTATTTAGCCTCCAGCGCGCAAAGATATGGCCGATAAACAACAATGACAACTTCGACATTAATGATTGATGCGGTTAACGCAGCCCGTGGATAGATCTATAGATACTCATCCAGTATGTCCGGATAACCTCTCTCTGGCGACAAAAACATCTCCGGATTTACTCCGCCTACTGGTTCGACCGAACGGATCAGTGAAGAAGGGTGGCGTGTCCTTAGACGGGAAGAAGAAATAATTACTGTCAGCAATTTCCCATTTCGGCCAATATGACTTGTTGCCTCATCCCGATTTTCCTTAGCGTACTATACATCGTCTCGGACAATCGGTTAGGATATGGTCAGAAGACGATGGAAGCTTCCTACAGAATTCATCGGAACAGATATTATGCTGGCGCGTCACTTGGATCCAACAGCATTATGTCCCATTCCGAATGTGGTATGTGGTGCGTCTCCGTATGGGTATGTACGGGATACTGGATACGATGGGTGTCGCGAACATCTGGATACTGTACGATAACCAGAGAAGATAATCCGGTGGCTAATCTCGTTGAAGAATCGGGATACAGTTTCTACGGTAATGCAATGTGTCAGACCGTTGCATGATTGGCCATTGTATGTAAATTAGATCCAAATTACAGGTGACGAGAACCAAGGATACAGTTTCTACGGTAATGCAATATGTCAGACCGTTGCATGATTGGCCATTGTATGTAAATTAGATCCAAATTACAGGTGACGAGAACCAAGGATACAGTTTCTACGGTAATGCAATATGTCAGACCGTTGCCTGATTGGCCATTGTATCTAAATTAGATCCAAATTACATCTGACGAGAACCAAGGATACAGTTTCTACGGTAATGCAATATGTCAGACCGTTGCATGATTGGCCATTGTATGTAAATTAGATCCAAATTACAGGTGACGAGAACCAAGGATACGGTTTCTACGGTAATGCAATATGTCAGAGCGTTGCATGATTGGCCAATGTATGTAAATTAGATCCAAATTACAGGTGACGAGAACCAAGGATACAGTTTCTACGGTAATGCAATATGTCAGACCGTTGCCTGATTGGCCAATGTATGTAAATTAGATCCAAATTACAGGTGACGAGAACCAAGGATACAGTTTCTACGGTAATGCAATATGTCAGACCGTTGCCTGATTGGCCATTGTATGTAAATTAGATCCAAATTACAGGTGAGGAGAACCAATTTCTAATATCTCATTTTATCAACATCCCTTATGTAAGTTAATTCCATTCAGACAATCGCATAACATTCACTGTGAATATGTGTAAGATTATAATAGTTCTGGACGGTTGTAAGAAGCAGATCAAGCAAACAAAACCAGAATTCACGTTGATTGCTGATTAGCACAGGACTTAACAGATAATGAATATATAGCGGGATACCATTATAACATTTCATTTGACAAAAATATATATGAAACTCCACCCGCTCTGCCGTTGCAGGCGACCTCTAACGAGTTTCTAATTCCACTTTCAATTACAACATTAGCTCAACATTAATATGATTGGCGGTACAATACAGTGTTCCCTCTGTATGACGTCCACTTCGGAATTTGGTAGAAGTTGGCGTTATAAAGCAGCTGCGTTATATAGGGATGATGAATGGGGGTATTCTGATCCTGACATTGAAATATCTGCTATTATACTTTCATCCACTTGCATATGTTTATCACATTTCATTGAAGTCATGAATAAATGCGTCAGTGTTTTTTTGCTTTATGTTTTTGTGATGACACAAAAATGCACAGCTGATTCAATGTTTGATAAGATCGTGAGGATATCGTCATGCCGGATCTACCTTCCATATAACGTAATAGCACAGGAATACCATTGTCAACATCACTCTTTGGTAGAATTGATGCATCAATGTTATCAGTATGGTCGACAGTCCCGTTTGGGATCGATACCTAAAATGTCACCACACAACATCTAACTGTTAATATTGTGCCGTTGTTCGAAGCGATGCAGCCGTAAAATGCCTTTGTTTTGGCAATATATAGGGGGGGGGACTTTGGTGATCGAAATGATGCGTCGTCGATATACGAGGGAGTGGGAAGCCGTTAACGGGGGGAATCAATAAGTTTGGATAATAATGTCCCTGGATGTAAATACTGTAGTTGACATATATTTTTATGTTTTTTTGTGTGTCTTTATTGTATGTTAAATAGGTTTTTGCTTCTTTTAACTTTTGTTGTTAATTTATGACGTAGCTGAGTGAGCTGAGTGGCGTAATGTCGGACGTAATGACCTTCGCAAAACTGAAATTTAAAGTGGAAAAAGGGAATTTGACAGATGTGGATTATGTAAAGCGGGATATTAATATATATATATATATATATATATATATATATATATATATATATATATATATATATATATATATGCATGCACATGTATGATTAGTAGACAGTTTCCTATAGCATTCCTTATGTCAACATTGCTCTGATATCAGCACCATACAATACCACCTGTAAGGCATCGAGTAACCTTAACAATGACCTTGTCCTACATGGATGCGAGAAAGTCATGGACGGCCGAACCTGTGATTCCGATCAATGCAACTGGATATCAGCGGGAGAAGGCGTCGATTCCTGGATACAACTCAACTTCAACAGGTTCTGGAACATGATTAGAGTAGACGTACACTCGCGAAATAGTCCTCGAGACCAGTGTTCGGAACTCGCTCTCGAATTCACCAATGACCCGTCAGTTCAGGTCGGTGAAGTTTCAATATTAGCATTCCGAAACTAAACCTAATCGTATTTTTTGAAGATTTATAATCCTAATCACCACCATCAGTTGGTTTCTCTGGAAGAATATATTGTATCTATTTTCTAGGTGCATCGAGAATGTACGTTGGCGCCACCTATGGACTATTTTTATTTAGAAGTCGCGAAGAAAACTAATTCTGTTCGTATCCGATGTATTCAGAGTTGCCCTTCCATTGTCAACCATGGATTTACAGAAATTCGTATATGGGCTTTGCCGTAGAAATTATATATATATATATATATATATATATATATATATATATATATATATATATATATATATATATATATATATATAATCGCTTTCTTTATGTTATGATCAACGTTTTGAATGACTATACGTTACTGAGTTTCAAGGTTGTTAACAATCGTTTTATCAAACCAACTGGATCGGTGTATGGCTGATATATGTATTTATAATCAGTCAGCACATTTTAGAAACGAATCCAGATGAAATTTATCATTCATTTAAAGGCGCATTGCATTAATAGGTAAGAAGTGATTATATCTCTTTTACCAGCTGCTGCAATCATACGTGTCATATGTTTATCCGAAAAAACAAATAACGACAATACAGTATTAATAGTGTTTCACATTGATGAATAATTCCTCCTGTTAGATGACATGTGTCAAGAAGCTGTATAACCTAGCTTCAGTTTACCTTTGACAGTGATGCCCACTTGTTAAATAATATGTTGTAGGATTTCCTTTATGGTATCTGCTCCCTGTCGGTAAAATACATTATCCGACCAGGTTAGATGGGTAAAAAAACCTGGAGGTATTTCAAAAGATTAAATTGGTTTAATTATAATGTTTTTAAATAACTAATTTTCTTTATGCATTTCTGATGCAAAGGTGATGCGGTATGTGAAACATAATTTAGTTAATGTGAACCACAAATATAAGTCCAATACTGACCGCGTTTTAACATGGATGCATAAGGGAATATCTTGTTAAGGGACTTGTTTACAATCTATTCAAATATATCTCTTTACGCAGCTACTTTAATATCGCATCTGAAAAGATCAAAAGAAAAATGAAAGTTGTCTGAAACATCCTTTCGTGCGTCTTCTTGCCACCATTTGTTAAATATTGATATACATATTTCGTCTTTATCTTTCGTTTCTCGTGCAATAAACACAATCCAGTATGATTCCGGATAGCGTACTTAGCAACAGACAATTATAACATAATTTGACTGTGTAATATTAATTACAATATATGCGACTTGTTTGTATTATGGATTTTATGCATTTACTCGATTTAGCGCAACAAAAACATAATTAACATAATTAATAATGATGCCTACAAATCTATTCTAAAGCCACGTCGTGTTACTCTTACTATCAGGTATGGACGTCTATCTTCTGTCAGCACCTGAAATTCACGATAAACAGAACAGTTGCTTTATACTTCTCCGACCGTCGGCAATCACGTTGAAAAGTTCCGAGATCCGGGATGCGGCCGGCTCGGTCGTCCGTCTGTCCCGGATCTCGGCCTTAGCTAAGCGGTCCCTTTCGAAACTCCGAACCCATGTAATCTCGAATCTACTTTATTCCTATAAATTCTACTCACTCTACAAATCTACTCGAAACTGTACATAAACTATGCACCCATCGAAACTCACCACTCTAGAACAAAAATTAAATGAAAACATTAAGACCGCTGACTTGGCTGAGTCGAGAACAATCCCTCACTAAAACTCCTCCCATATATCCAAACATGTATATAAAGGGGAATTCTCCCCCAGCACAATCAGCGTGTTGTCCAGTGGAGACCCAAATGTCCCTTGGTGCACCAACTTCTTTCGCACATCAATCAACCGGAGAACTGCGATTTCACACCCGTTTTATTAATTAAAATCTGCCAAAATATGCCATAAAATCTGCTTGCCCAATACGTCATTGCATTTATTTTTAAATAATTAACTGCTATTTTATATATATATATATGTTCATAGACTGGTCATTATATTGAATGAAAGTTCAGTAACAATTTGGTTGAACACTGTTCAAAATGTTCACTCACTGTCTCTGGTTTTAATAAGTTAAGGGCGTATAACGAATACATGCCTAATTAACCATTTTTACTTATAAACATTTGCCTGTTATACACTCATTTGTGGAAAACAATCTCCGATATAATTCATTTATTTATTGGTTATTCGTCAAATTAGATTTTTTATATTAATAACACTTGTTAAGAGAAATATACAAATTGATATGATACATTACTTGTATATGTTTATATCTTCGTAATATTTCGTTATGGCTAATTCTAATTGCTACGTCATCACAAATAAATATGTTTCTTCTGAACAGATCGTTATCCCTATTCACCATAATGCACGGCTGTTTGCATTCGATCTACACCCGGCGTGGGCATATTTGAAGGTTGTTTTATCCTCGACTTCGCTGGGGCTGGGTGAGGCATGTGGCTGGGTGGGTGGGGTGTTTATGTGTAGCCATGTATGACCATGTGTCCAGAGCGTTTTGTCCTGTCTTATTATATCTTCATTAGTATCTTTATTTGTTGTTGTCTAAGCTACGGAATACCCCAAAACTTAATACTGACTTAATATTGTTAAACAAATTAAATAATACAATAATGTTTTGAGGCTACAGTCTACAGGACTCTTTTCCACGGCTTGGGACTGTATACGGCTAATTATTGTATAAGCAATACGTGAATGTCGTTACCTAATATTGTATTGTATACAGTTCCGAAATAAACTTGATTGATTGATTACCTTTGGAGGTCGCTCGGCCCATTTAGCCTACCAGGTGCACAAACGTGGCCGTAAAATACCAACCATCATCATCATCATCATCATCGTCATTCGATCTACAACAGTAAATATCTCTCGGTACTTTCTCGTAGGTACCCTACTTACTATTGGACTGGACATCCTTTATTCGGCTCTATAATGATATTTGCTCCTGGAAGAAGTTTGATGTATTTTAACATTGGCTTCTCAGTCGAGCACCATGATGTCTTTGTTTAAACCAATAACATCGGCACGTTTGCCGACCAGCAAACATAACATCAGTTATAAATGGGCGATCTTTTGTTTGCTATTATTAGAAACATGCAAATTTACGGGATCCCTTTTCGGGGGATTTATATGAAACTTCGCGTGACACACACGCGCGCGCGCGCCTACACACACACACACACACACACACACTCTCTCTCACTCTCTATCTCTTTCTATCTCTCTCTATTTTCTCCTTATAACAGTGATTGTCTGGTGTGTAAATCACGTGTGACTGTAGATAAAATAGGGAGAAATGTTGAGCGAAAACATAGAAGCAGAACAGTTAGCCAGATTAGCCTTTTGGATCATTGTGTTCGTTAAACTCGTAATATTTTGTATATGATAAGAGACAGTTGAAGTATGATCCCTGTTCTACCTAAATGAAGCATGATAATTTCAGGGTAAACGGAAAGAAAGCGTCATTACTTGATATTGCGGATATGTCTGCCTGCGTACTGTATTTACTAATATATAAAAGCTCTTAATAATGCGTATAGGAATCTGATAAATATTTAGCAGCTTATCAAATAATTTGGATGACAAAACTCGACAATAGACCGGTTATAGGATTTGTATGCCGCAACAAGCACCATCAATTGTGAATTTAGTCACGATTATTACGATGAAGATTGGTGTTTTACGGCCACTTTTGCGCACATGGTAGGCTAAATGGGTCAAAGATGAAACATGCTGCAGATATGACCACGCCGTGATTCGAACTCAGGTGGTAGTGATCTCTGGTCCAAGGCGCTGCCAATTAGACCATGGAGGCGTCCCTGAATTTGGCCATGAAGATATTGATGAATGACACATTTGTTAGCACCATCGTGTCATCTGTGCAAATAAACAATTAAGTACACTATACTTGAAACTGTACTGCTTGTCTAGCAGAGTTTATAGAATAGACCGATAAAAGCAATACTACTAGCTTGGTCGGGAGTCACCACAATCCGTGTGGCATAACTGTTCGCGCTTTGATATCCTCGTTGAAGAATCTTCCAAATTCGCTGGCCAAACACCATCACTACCAGCGACTTGTGGGAGAAAACAGACCAACAGAATGCTGGACATGATATCAGAAGGAGACGATGGGGTGGATTGGTCACACACTCCGGAAAGCAGTATCTAGTACCACCAGACAGGCCCTAACATGGAACCCACAAGGAAAGAGCAAAAGATGACGCCCAAGAAATACGTTGAGGAAGGGATCTCCTGACAGACATAAAGAAGACAGGTCACAGCTCTAGGGAGCTTGAAAAGAAAGCCCAGGACAGAAGACTTTCGAAGACTGTTGTCAATGACCTATGTCGCAGGAGGGGAGAAGGGCCAAGAATAACTATTTGACACTGCAGCAATTAAAAACATGTGCATGTGCTTCAATAGTAGGTTAACATATATACCAGATAAATAATTTGACACCACAGTTTACATTCAGCAGTAATTTGCTGCGCCTCAAAGGTAACCTATACATAAAATTATTTCGATACCACAGATGCTGATCCCAGCTCCATTATGGGTTCGAATAGCCAAACAAATACAACCTATACCAACCATACGGATATATGTCCGATAGGTTTGATCGGGGCGAAAAGTTATGCCCTTATAATAATAATAATAATGTATATTTAATAAAGCGTCCTTACTAGCATGAGCCATTCAAGGGGGGGTTTTACAAATAATATGTAAAATAATAATACCCCAAATAATATGTCTGTAAAAACCCTGTAATGATTTAAAAAATATTAATTATTTATCTGTAAAAGCGACCTTAAATAGGTGTGTTTTTAGAATAGATTTAAAATTTTCAAGAGACGACGCATTTTTAATATTTCTTTAATAAATCTTGAAATGGATACGCTGTCTAACAGGTAGCCAATGTAGTTTTTGAAGAATTGGGGTGATATGATCATATTTTCTAGTATTTGTTACAATGCGAGCTGCACTATTCTGAATTTATGGGCTCACGGCACCCCCAACCAACTTAACAGTTTAAGTTGAGCACACGACAAAGGTGTGTCGTGTACACTACCGGCGTCGCCAAGTTGTTAGCCGATACAGATGAAAATGTACATAACAGTTTTAGTTGAACTGTTACCAGATCAGGATGAAAATGTATGCCTTTTATCAGCTCTCGGCACACTAACCAACGCAACAGTTTCAGTTCAACAAATGATAATGTACACTACCTATATATAGAAGCAGCGAAGTGACAGGCGAGCGCGCGTATATATATATATATATATATATATATATATATATATATATATATATATATATATATATATATGTGTGTGTGTGTGTGTGTGTGTGTCAACCCCCTCTCTTTCTGTGTGTGTGTGTTTATGTGTGTTACACAGTCACCGTATTTGAAATTAGTGAGTCATAATTGTCGTAAGGTATTCTATTTTAGCCATTGTCCTTCCACGAAGTTAATTTGAAAGTTCTTGCTCAGTACCAATATAATTATTTGTCAATAAAATGTTTAATTTATGTTAGAGAGTTAGGTAAAGCAAATTGGAGTTTGGATTGTCATATATATATATATATATATATATATATATATATATACACACCGATAAACTGACCCTACACAAATACGAGAGATGTTATAAGAAAATATATATATACAGTGCCGGTAAAAAGTAATTGGACCATTGGATGTCACTTGTGTTTCTATAATTTAAAGCTCAATATTTAAAAAAAACTTCGCCAACAAAGTGCTGCCACCTATGCATGCTAAAGACATTTGCTAAGTACATGTGTTTCAGATTGAACGTTCTTTTTGTCTGTTGTTTGGCGTTTATGCTTAATTTCTTAATATCATCGAAGATTGTCATCGAATATTCAAGGTAGGCATCATGTACATCACTAAGTGTTATATACTGTCAATGAAATAATGAATCACAATTGATCATCTAAGGTTTACGCGGGTGATAATAGGGTACTTTGCCAGTCTTTGGTGTATATCACAGGTGCACTAGACAGTAGACTAGTCTGTTTTGCATTAATTTATTATAATGCCTTGATATGTCTCAATATTAATTAATTATCGATATTTATTTAGGAAAGTAGTGAATTAATTCAATTTTCAATACAATAGGAATTACTTATAATTATATAGTAAAAAGTTTTTTTTATTATTCCATGATATTTTATTTTTAACCCAGATACTGAGATACAGTAGACATTGAAATATTCGGACGCTTCATTACAAATCAATGACATATTCACATAAACTATAATAGAGTAATGACGTTCAACACACACGACTCTCCTGCTATGAAAAGCAAATATTGTTTAGTATAACACTCTGTTAAGATATAAAACAATTTCTTCATGTTTGTTCAGCGTGAAATATGTTGTTGGCTAGCCGAGCATCGGAACCATGTTTGCTGGCGTTAACGGTCAGACCACTCAAAGAGCATCCACCAAATATGCATATTTCTGGTGCTCCGACGCTGTGCCACAAACCGAGCATTGGAGCCGTGTATGCCAGTGATAAAGTTAAAGAGCCGAGCACTGAGCGAGCATGAGCCTATTTTGGCTTGTTTGGGATGCTCGTACGTGTCCGAGTCAACGTCTTACAATCACGTCGATATTTAATTTTTGTTTGAACGTCTTCAAAGATGTTGAAAGCATCAAACCCAACTTTAGACCAAATAAAACTGTATTTTGGAAGTCAACGCAAGCGCAAGTGGTTGCCACTATCAGGAGCCAATGCATAGGCATTGACTGCTTGGATCTTTAGCGCCAGCGAACACGGCTATGCAACCAGTTTGAAAAAATAAAGGAACTGCGCCTGAAGTACCACAGAAAATTTCCATCAGCTGCAATCTACCATCAAATCTCTGTCCATTATATGATACACCCACTAAATATTCTGAGTAATGAATGACTTACTGAAATTACTTAGTTTTTATCATGTGTTGTTACGTCCTGTTTGATTGGGTGAGACTGAAAATTGGCAAATGAGGGCACGTCTTCTAGGTTTTTACAAGTATCGTCATGACAACCGTCAACAATCATGGCGAAATGAATATCTTCACACCTTTGGTGCTCACCCGGGCTACTTCGGGGCCAACTTGATCAACAGACATGACACCTGGGGCCCGCTTCCTACCAATCTTAGAATCAACACTGGTTTATGAGCAGGCGGTATATCAATGGGGGATTTGTGGGGCTGGGCGGTGCACCCCTCTGTAACTGATGATGATGATGATTGATGTTTTACGGCCACTTTTGTGCACAAGGTAGGCTAAATGGGCCGAGCGACTTCCAAAGGTAATGAGACGAAGTGAAAGACGAAACAACCTTCAGATATGCCCACGCCGGGATTCGAACACGGGTAGTAGTGATCTGTGGTCCAGCACGCTACCGCTAGACCACGGAGGCGCCCTACCCCTCTGTAACTGTATAGGAAGGCCTTTAACTGCAATGCAAATTATATGTATCTTTCAGTTTTCGGAGACCACATTAAATTGAAATATCAGCTTCACAAAAATACAATAAAGTTGAATAGAATAGGAGCCACTCGATCATGGCCAGCTGGTGGGAAGCCACTCATAAGTCATAGCCCACTCTTGGCTTAATTAGCCTTTTCCAACTTTTGGCAGTGCCAATTAGAACATAGACAGATTTATCATGTAAGTACAGTTGATGCAAATTATTAAACATTGCATGGCAAACTGAATACAAAATAAGTCATTTCAGATATATGTACCTACAACAGTCAACACATTGACTATATTAAAAGATTTGGCAATATTATTTGAACTTACTGTATCCAGGAGATTAATTAAGATATCTCAGTATATTTTCTTTGGAGGCCAAGTTCCTTTTGCAAATACAGCATTGAAATCTTCCTCTCCCTTCGTCATTGGTGATACATACATATTGCTCTGATTTGAGGGATTACCGATGAGGTGGCTATCCATTCTAGATCCTAATTTTTGTTGTACAAGTACTAAAAGTGTTTTATATTTTTGATAATTTGTGTCAAGTACCAACTCCAAAACGCATGCCTGAACTCTCATGGTGATTGTTTGAAACTACCCACGACATATTTTCCGGTGATGTGATTGGTTTTGTTTTAAACCGCTGACTGGTTCGGAAGAGCAGCAGTATACGAATGCTTTTTTAGAACAGCTTTAAAGGTTTTTCGAGTGCGACAGTCATAAAGCAGGATGTTTCTGTTAGTTGAGTGGGTGCTGGAGAGGCTGCTCAGTATAATTAAACATATAAAGGCATTGTGACACCTAGAAAGGAGTTTGCCGACTACCATAAAGGAGAGCAGGTGACTACCAAATTTTAAGGTAAGCAATTCCCAGCAAGAATTGTGGAACTGTCAGGTAGATATACTATACTTCTATAGGCATACTATATACATACTAATTATCTGTAGGCATTGTGGGGATCAAATTCATACTGGATACAACGAGTTAAGCGAGTAAACTTTTTCTGCCACATAAGCTCTTGTAAGGATGGATGAATGTTGTTTAATGACACATCGTCACAATTTAGGCTATTCAGTGTCCTAGAAAAGTTCTTGCAGGATTGGGTTTTTAGTGTGAAAAGTCTTAATAATCAGAAAAAAAACTGTTAATAACCATACAAAATGTAAATAACTATAAAATATGCTATGCTTTATAATTACAATCGAGCCCCGTTATAACACAGTTGTTGGGGTCCATAACCTGTGACCGTGTTATAGGAGGACCGCAAAGCGAGACAGGGTCACCATCAGGGTGGGTGATAATAGGGTGTCCATAGTTTCAACTCGTTTTGCACCATCCTTTAAGATTACACACAACTGTTTATTTAATAAATATTCCAAGTAATTGTGTAATCATTTGTTGACTTAAACATAAATGTTACTAGAGTGTTTGTGTGGAAAATAAAATGTTTCTGTAAAATTGGGCAAAAAATAGCAGCCATCTTGGATTGGTGATTTTCATCCGCCAGAAATAGTCCATGTTTCACAAATCAACATTTCTAGGTGCACAAGCGCAAATAGACATCCATGAAAATGTAATTATTGTGTATCTGCTTTTGTAATGAAAATGTCATATTTCATTGAATAATTTTATATAACATAAATTTAGTGGGTGGAGTCACACAATAATTGAGGGTTATGATTGGGCTATTTGTTTGGCTGATTGAGTCAAGGTGGTGTGTAGTTAAGTTTGTGCTCAATAAATATACGTTGGTCGTTGGCTATGTTTTTTATGTGTGAATTACAAATTGAAATGCTTTCAAATTATTTCGAAATATTTTATTTGTCAGTTGCAGATTTAATGACATTTTGCGTAAAAATGCTCTGTTGTGGATTCCACGATTCGGGGTCCCAAGGTTTGACCATGTTATATCTCACTTTTTAAGCTATACCCGACCGCGGTATAACTGGGCCCGACTGTATGAGCCAATTCTACTACTCTAAGTGGATGTAGTTCAACACATTTATGCGATAGTGTCTTTCACATACACAATATTTATTAACACACTGCTCAATATTTGAAATGTACATGGATACTAGGAATATAGCAAAATAATGACATTTATTGTTCTTCTGCACACAAAGTAAATATTGTCCATCTGTACAATTAATAGTCTAATTCAATACTGCCTCTGAGAATCCTTTTAACAGAATATCAGCTTAAATGCTTTGCTGCTGCTACCTAGAAGATTGCGCTCTTTAGTTGGAATATTTTCTCAATTGTTGCTGATGAAACCGAATGCCTTGAACATTTTGTATAGTGGACTTGCATTCCGGCAGTATTATTAGCTTGCTGATGTACACACTTCTTGCAATTTGCACATCGATCTTATTCCCAGGGGAAACATTAAAATAAATTTCCATATGGAATTCCGCGGCCTTCCACCTTGGGGGTTACCCCGACTGTATGACTCTAAAACCGTCGTATGGCCGTATGTGAAATTGTAAAAAAATGAAAAATACATTTCAAGTATTGATTCATGCTTAAATTCTACTTGTATTTGTCGTTTGATTGGTGTTTTGCTTCGACGCCCTGCACAATGCAACGGTACCATCTCAACTTCGGTAATATCAAGTCCTTTTCGGTCATTGAAATGTCGGTTTACTTGAGCTTTCTTCACTGTGTGCGTAAATGGGACAAATTGGGTTGCGTGTGATGACGTTATCTATCGAATGACGTTTAAACCAGATGCAGATACGATTATCTACTGACTGAGGAATATTTGTTACAATGAAGTGGTTGCGTAGCCGAGCATCGGAGCCATGTTCGCTAGCACTCGATGCGCACGCTCCGACTCCCGATGGCGGCAAGGACTTGCGGATGCGCTAACTCCCGAACCCGTTATCTCTACTCTTTTTTTTAATAAGGCGGCTAAGCATAATACACTTTCGATACTTTTGAACATATTCAAACAAGAATAAAGGAGATTGAAGATATCACATCTGTGCCACTATATCGACGTGATTGTAACACGTTGGCTCAGATCTTTTTATATTTGTGTCCGAGCATCCGAAACAAGGAAATATAGGCGCCTGCGCACTCAGTGCTCGGTTCGTTTACATCGGCATACACGGTTCCGCGTCTGAGCACATACGAAAACTTGTTCCGATGCTTGGCAACGCAACATCGTCCTTGTCAAAAAATCTGTCAACAAATCAGTTCTTTTGTGTACATTCATACTATAACAGTACCAAGCAATACTGGTTGATTGATGTTTTCCTTATCGTACCGAATGACCTTAAATGAAACAATACATTTTATCAAATATATCCAAAACACGGGTGAGTTGTGTTTTATGTGATGGTTGTGAATAATCCTGAAGCATGATGACGTCACAAACCAAAACAAACCAGCTGCGCTTTGCATTGTGAGATTTATAGGGGGTCCGCTGAGCGATAATACCGGAATATTCCAGCCATTTTAACCTTAAACGTCAATGGCCGGATGTGTTATAATCATGTGACCTGGTGACTGTAGTGGGTGCCAGTAATTTGGACGAAACAGGTAAATTAATCGTTTGATTACGTCAGCCTTTATATAGATATAAATGAAATAGTTATCATCAACTATTTTGTTATTTCCAATGATACAAAATAATAATTCTGATGTTGTTTCTGCTACAGAAGCTGATGTTGTTCCTAAAATAGGAGCTTGATGTTATTTCTGTTACAGAAGCTGATGTTGTTTCTGTTATAGAAGCTGATGTTGTTTCTGTTACAGAAGCTGGTGTTGTTTCTGTTGCAGAAGCTGATGTTGTTACTAAAATAGAAGCTGATGTTGTTTCTGTTGCAGAAGCTGATGTTGTTCATGAAATAGAAGCTGATGTTTTTCTGTTACAAAAGATGATGTTGTTCATAAAATAGAAGCTGTTGTTGTTCCTAAAAACAGATGCTGAAGTTATTTCTATGACAGAAGCTGATGTTCCCAAATACCTTCATCCCACAACAACCAGGTAAACATATTTGTTTTGCAATGTGCATATGCTTACACACACACATACACACACATACACACACACACACACACAATATAAATAGTTATCATTTGTGATACAAACGATATAACTACATCAAATTTCAGAAAACAGAACTTTGGACAAATGTTTAGCCTTAAAAACGTTATCTTGCTATAAACATTGCTTTACCTAATACTATTAATATTAAATAATAAGCTTTTTCCATTGCTGAGTCATAGATCAGATGAATTCAGACTTAAAGAGCTGGAAAAGGAGGTAGCAGATGTGAGGGAAGATGTTAGGAATCTTCAGCGCCAATTCCACAAGTTTCAAGAAGCTCCCAGCTCTTCTGTTACTCAACCTGACAATATCCTGGAGGTAGTAAGAGTTTTGTCAGAAATGCTCTGAACCAAGAAAAATTGGCACGCCTTCAGGGCCTTGTCGGTTTCAAGTGTACTTTGGTAACATCAAAGATTTTTACTGAAAAATTGAAAATCTGCAAAACGTTCTACTTTACAAAATGTTAATTTATAGTTAGATGTTTCACTGTTTATATATTTAGCTGTTTCACTGTCTACAAATAGTTCTGTTATCCCATTTACATAAATAATCATCCTATAAATTAATTTCGGTACAGGGGTATATTTATCAAAATATATAGTATACATCAATGTCAGTTTTTCCCCTGTAATTTTCAAATGTTCAGAAATATAGTTACATTTGTGTGTATTTAGAAGAAATGTTTAGCCTTCAGCGAGTGTTCTATGTAAGTAGCATTCAAGTTTCTATGGTATTTTGATGCTTAATTGTTTTTGCTTTATGTTTTAACAGCTAGTTTTGTTGATCATTTATAAATACTGTTAAGTAATAGACCATGTAGCAGTGAGCCGAGCTCCTTGGATCTTAGTTGAAGTAGCTTTTATTAACTTGAAAAATATTTTTACTTTTGTCAATTTATGATCAAATAAATAATGACACCGAGTCTTGAGGTTATCATTTCCTGAAGTGAGCAATTTTGAGTGAATTATCTAATCATTATTTCAATATTCTGGAATGATTTTCTTTGTATCATTTGCTGTTAATGAACCTTTCATCAGTCGTTAATGAACGTTCATGAACCGTTCGTGTGTTGTTTATGAACTTTGGGCAGGAACTATCCATGCACTATTACAGAACAGTGCATGATCTTTTCATCACAAATCAAAACAAATTTGAACTAATAATACATTCATAGCCAAATATTTAAGCGGTTGATATTCACAACGTCCTGACTTGTGATGATTGGTATTTTACGGCCACTTTTGTTCACATGGTAGGCTAAATGGGCCGAGCAACCTCCAGAGGTTATGAAGCGCTAGGTCAAAATGAAACACCCCTCAGATATGCTCACGCCGATGTTTGAACTCGGGTAGTAGTGTTCTGTGATCCAACGCGCTACCAGTTAAACTGGTTTACACGAGATAGCCTACTCGTGGAGCTGGATTATTTATTGGACTAGATCTGGTCATTGGCGCTGGTAATGCCGCTGTTGAACCAGAGGTAGGGCAGTGGTGGCTAGCCTCTTGTCACCCACGCCAGATGTTGCCACAGGCTGGCTATCTGGGAAATTTAATAATAAATAAATTATTTATTTCCTAATTTTCAGTGATGTCACACACACGGAGAGAGCCTACATCGTAGATAAATGTACATGAGTGGTATACATTAACGAAAGAATATGCTATATTACTGTTACCATAATTACTGAATTTCCTGATAATATTTACAAAAGTGTCCCATTATGTGATAAAATCATGCTAATTAACATAATATGTTAACTTGGTTGATGATTAAATTAAAAGTGGCTCCACTGATATCGGCACACACGATTGTGTTGTTACTCATTGCGCATGCGCTGTGAATATTCCACTCGAAATGTGTTTTAGGATATAACGAAATAGTATATTAGTTCGAAGTGGTTATCTGGTCCGGCCAAGCGTCTCCTTTCACTGCCATAGTAAAGAAACTTGGATATAAAGAAATTTATGCAACTAAATCGAAGCGATTTTTTCGGTCCCAGCAGCAGTAACTCAATAGAAATCGTGCTGGATATAACTAAATACGATGTTTGAAATTTAAATTGTCAGTCAGTCCGACGACCGTTCTGATCATTGCACTCGTGAATGTAACAACCGATATGACACATGCCACTTCAAAGGGTATTGTGGCGAACTTTGGATTGGCTTTTCAACCTGTTTAGATAAGAGACAATTTTATATCAATGAGTTCCGGTGGCCTAGCATTTAAGCACTTGGTGCCAATTGTCACAGGTTCGATCCCAGCAAGAGGTCGAAACTTTTCCAGAGATTAATTTTTCGGATCACAACATCGTGGGTGCTGACCACGTTAATTAAATGGCGCTGTCGTATCCACTGAATTATTAAAAATAAAGGGGGACGTTAAAGACTCCCCGAGGACGTAAAACATTCTGGCAGTGACGACCCTCAGGGTATTTCGGCTCCATCTTTCCGTACTGCTTCCCCTGTGAGTGGTGGTGGGGGAGGAGTTTTCTTAACCACTCTAACAAAGAGGCTGTGCTGAATAAGCGACACCCTGGGGATTCTCTCCGAAAAACAAAGCAAGCAACATCAGTATTAGAAATCTACATCACGGCATCAACCCTCAGGCAGCATGGAATCCTACGCTCGCTGCTAAAATCCAAGTAATGGTTCGAATCTGAGCGATATTTATGTTTGTGGGATGTTGCCACAAGAAGTCGCCCCTCGGGGATATCTCTCAGGTAGGAGTAGAGCCGACACTAAACTAATGTATTGATTCTCTCTGAGGCATTTACTCCAAGGATGAATAATGTTATCTTCGTCGATTTCTGTGTGAATTATTTTGTAAATAGTTAAAGGATGCGGATGAATGTTGTTTAACGACTCATCGGCACAATTTAGGCTATAAAGGAAGTTGGGAAATAGTTAGACAGAGAAACCTAACAACGGTTAGGAATGTCCTAACTCAGAAATAGACTGAGAAACTTTGCAGAGATTATGAATGTGTCAGCCAAGAAGTGTAGAATTATGTGTAAGATAGATCAGGATGGGGTTATTTAAATGGTTCTAGAAGAGAACTGATTTCAACCATAATTAATCAAGGAATGTAATTTAATTGACCAGATATTTCATTTTAAATTGATTAATAATGAGCAGCTTGTAAACGCTGTAACTATTGTGTAAGCGTAAATATGGATACTGATCCGAAGCTGACATGATTATTGAGTCAATCACAGATGACAAAACCTACTTGATGATAACACGGTTTTGTTTCAAGTATGACACAGCTCAATAATCATCCCATACATTGTCTCATGTTGTGTATATGAGAACTACGATTGTTGGCATTCTTTTTGGAACATGTCACTCACAGTATTCCGTATAATCGTATAGTTCTATAGATGATGATGATGATGGTGATGATGACGATTAGGTTTTTTACGGCCAGCTTTTGTGCACATGATAGGCTAAATGGGCCGAACGACCTCCAACGGTAATAAAGCGAAGTCAAAGATGAAACAACCTTCAGATATGCCCACGCCGAGATTCGAACACGGGTGGTAGTGATCTGTGGCCCAACACACTACCGCTAGTCCACGGAGGCCCCCATTTAATAGTTCTATGAAGTCGTTTTAAAGTGGATATATAATGATGGTGATTGGTGTTTTACGGCCACTTTCGTGCACAAGGTAGGCTAAATGGGCCGAGCAACCTTCAAAGGTAGTAATGAAGCGAAGTCAAAGATGAAACAACCTTCAGATATGCCCACGCCGAGATTCGAACACGGGTGGTAGTGATCTGTGTTACCACAAGCTACCGGTAGACCACTAAGGCGCACAAAAAGTGGATATATACTCTTAGCCAGTAACATATCCTATCCGATTGACACCATTCGTCCGTTGTTCTGACCAACGAAGAATAATCGTCGTCGTCGATTTACAGTAGCTATATTTCAAATCTTTGAAACATGTTCGATTCTATAAACCACAGAAATATGAATTATTGATCTGGTAAAACAGATGTTTATTAAATGACTTTCATCCGATTGTTAAATATCTCCGAGTGACGTAACCTGTGTACTATCCTCTCTATATTCATCTATATCTGAATGTCGTAGAATTTAATTGTAAACAAATTCAAATGTTTGTCCCGAAAAAGCCCATGACGATCCTGGAATTGCTTTGGCCTCTAACGGTAATAAGCACGTATACGAGTTAATATAGACATCCGTACTTCCTAGTGTCGCCGACATTAGTGGTGTATATGAAATTTTCTGTACACGTGTCTAAAGATTATTACTGTATTCCCGAGTTTTCCCGAGTTTTAAAAATCTTATTTTATTCTTTAAATAATCTGCGAAAACGACAATGAAAGATTATCATACCGCTAACTATATGAAAACGATACAGACATAATTGGATAAGGTATGATATAAAGTTGGGATATATCTACTGACGATTGCTAACAATTTTCTTCAAATATCTGCCGATGATCCCAGCACCAGCTTTAAAAATACTATGGTTCTATATAGAAGATCTTTCGTGCATCTGAACAGGCTTATATAGCTGGTGATGGATACAACCAGATTGATGCGGGTGGAGACAAGGAAACGGGATCACCGACCTATTACGGAGAGCTTTAGACATAATACGGATCTAATCAGGTCAACAAAAATGGAAAATCGTATATACATTAAGGCGGTTGTGAACCATGACATAATTACTAATGCCACCATAACATTTTACAAAACACCACAAATGGCTGGCTTTATCTGGTTTAAATATCTCTCCCTTCACACAATTAAACACTTAATCCCGGACTATACTGTAGGTTAAAAGGTCAATAGTATATGTTTGGAAAATGCTTTTGACGATGCGTGTATTTCTCAATGCATGTTTGTTTATCACACCTGCGCTTCTCCAGGCCAACAAATGTGTACGCTACTGACATCGAGGATGACTGACGATAGACACGTGGTGAAGTGCACGTTTGGTCAGACAAGGACAGAAGTTTGACCGGATCAGATGTGCAGTTATATGAAGTTCATGTTGAAACGTACATTTAGTAATACCAAGGCTCTAGAAGATTAGTTACGAGATAGTATTACAGCATAGCCGAGTGTAAGTACAAAAATGTATTCACGTTATATGTGTTTTTAGTCAGGATTAAACCTGTTGTAATTAAGGTAATGTTGAATATGGTCGTTTTTCATGTGGCAGACCACGTGCTTTTGGGGCGATATCAAACAGCTTTATTGCTATTTTGAATGGTTTATTGATATTAATCAACAGGCTAATGTTGTATATTGTCTTTTATTGTATACAGGTCGTCGTCGACTTACGACCTGCTCAACTTATGATTATAATATTATTACTATGGCCCAGTGGGTAGAGTTTGGGACATTCTTATTACTCGTTGTCATGCTGTGCGGGAGCCGGGAGGCTTTAGTTTCGAATCCCGGTTTAGCAGGCCAAAACTGATTAACCCCTGCCCAGATTAAACCCAGGGGTGTAAAATAGCCTAGGCCAGATTATACCACTCCAGGCCAGAATATACCCATCTAACGCGGTAGTCAGTTTCAAATGCTGTCTCGTTAATTGATGTGTATCAGCGAAGTAGTAAACTGTGACTTAATTTTAACGGTAAATTGAATGAATTTTCAGTTTGTTATCAAGACATCACAAACATTTGCGATAAAACGGTCACAAACTGAGGTAATTCGCCCCGCTTAACTGAATCAGTGATTCAAAATGGCGGTCACCGGCCAATAATGCAACCAGGAGAGTAGAGTTTGCCGAGACTAAGTGGGATGAGAAATGTTTGGGTGTTTATTTTCCAGGTTTTACATATTACTTTTTACAATAGACATATCTGATATTTTAAATGCCATTTTTAATAACTTAAAACAGACTTATTTTAAGCTGATCCTCCTAATATCGCGGGGTATAATCTGGCCCGAGAGGTACGAGTTGGCCTAGGCCCCTTTAACCCCAGGCATAGTCCTGACTGGGGTATACTATGGCCTGTTACACCGGTCGTGGCACTATAGTAGGAGTAATTCATCCAACCAGGCAACTGGTTTTCTCCGCCGCATATGCCATCTATTGAAAATACTAAATTTATTTAGAATTAGTCCTCGTGGTGAAGCAGTAAATTACAGACCGTTTGCGCCTCCCACCCTTAAGGTAGCTCAGCCACGTAATATAACTGCCATTTCGGCTATTAGCATAATATACGTAAGGTAATTATTATATCATAGACCGACTTCCGACCGGGCGTAATCAATCAAGGTCGGAAGTCGACGACTACCTGTAATGCTACCTTGTTTAAAAGTTTAATATCAGATAGGTAGAAGCATACCAATGCGTCTTCGGGTGGCAATCGAAAAAGTCTTCTTTTTGTCCGGGGGGTGAAATACGTTTCACAGTTTCTCACAGCGGTGAAGAATTAGAAATAAAGACATGGGGGGGGGGGGGGCGCACACATCTACAAGCCTTCGTCCTGTATGGAGCCTCATTGGCACAGGCTGGGGGGTTCTTCCACGCGGGTTGGCTCTCGGGTTCCTTACTAGGATGGATGAATGGATGAATGTTGTTTAACGACACATCGACACAATTTAGGCTATTCAGTGTCCTAGAACGTTTGGAAATAAACCGTATTATAGATTATGTATTAAAAGTTAATAAGCCGCATTTCTGGCATCGATAAAAGCTATTTATAACCTAAAATGTAAATGGTTAAATGTAAAGGACAAATATGTAAACAATACGTTGGTGTATAGACGCATAAGGTTGTTAGAAAGGTAAAATCGAATTCTCCATCTTAGAAAATGGTGTTAAAGTTGATGGTTCCTTGCTAGGGTTTTCTCAAATAGTCAGTTAACCTCAATTAACTGGGTATTCTTCATTTGTGGTTTCATAACTGTGACGTGTAGCTGGAAATGTGAATATTTCTCCTGTGGTCCTGATGCGTCGTCGATTCCTAAGATACTCGTCTCCATATCTCCTGTACGATCTTAGTTCGCTAACGTTCTGTTACACTGCGGCTGGTTCTCGCTTCTTTAATACGGATATTCGCACTCTCGCGCTTTGACCTAGCTGTGTCTTTGAAATCACGTGCATGTCCATCATACTGTCGTCGCCATTGCTCTCGTCCGCGATACGGCGCTTTCTCTTTTCCCGTTGTGTTGATGGTGGGTAGGTTTGACGGAATCTTTCAGCCAAATAGCAGTTCTCCGGGTAACATGTTGACAGTTTATCAACCAAGAAGAACCCTATGTTCGATGGGTTCAGTGACATTGGTGGTTCCAAGGGTTAGAACATCTAGCTATAGCGAAAGAAAATTTCAGTGTTCAGCAGCTAAACTATGGAATGCACTCCCTGCTCGCATTCGTGAATCCCAAACACTGAACATTTTCAAGATGTTGCTGAAAGCGCATTTGTTCTCCAGCCATTTTGATTTTTAATTTTTTTTCTTTTTCTTAGTCAATTTATATATATATATATATATATATATATATATATCCCAATTTCGCTTTATACATATATTGTTATGAAATAATCGTATTATATTTGTTATATCCTATATGTTTTTTTCTCATAAGTTTATGTACAGCGCTTTTGAACAGGCTTTGAGTATGAAAAGAGCGCTTTATAAGTTTGGTAAAATAATAATAATAATAATAATAATAATAACGGTAGTCCTGTTTGGATGGGAGTCTTATAAAGATAGAGTAAAGCGATGGCCGAGATCTTCTCTCACTTCGTAGACTTTCAGCAGTGTCTTCTTTACTACAACTGACTGCAGAATTGTACTCTCTTCATACACGAGTCAACTCGAACACCAAACGTGTCGGTACTTCTTTAATAATACTGGCAATTGAATATTATAGACGTCAGAAGCAGAACAATAGTAAAAGATTGACTGAAAGAGTAAAACAAGTAGTTAAAATTAAGCCTAGAACACAGTAAGTATATAACGACATGCTTTGGAGAAATGTCGCTCGAACTGGTCGCTCACCTTCGGGAGGTATCGCATCAACTGGTCGCTGTTTTAGAGATATCACTTTAACTGGTCGCCGTTTTAGAGAACTTTCACATGAATTGGTCGCCCACTTTGCAGAGGTATCGCTCGAACTGGTCTCCTGCTTTGGAGAATTATCGTTCGAACTTGTGGCCTGCTTTGAAGAGATGTCGCTCGAACTGGTCGTCCGGTTTGGAAAGGAATCACTCGAACTGGTCGCCCGCTTTGGAGAGGTATCGATCAAACTGGTCGCCTGATTTGGGATGGTATCCCTCGAACTGGTCGCCTGCTTTAGGTAGATATCGCTGGAACTGGTGGCCTGCTTTGAGTAGGTATCGCTCGAACTGGTCACCCGGTTTGGGTAGGTATCGCTGGAACTGGTCGCCTGCTTTCAGTAGGTATCACTCGAAATGGTCGACTGCTTTGGGTAGATATCGTTCGAACTGGTCGGCCTGTTTGTGCAGGTATCGCTCGAACTTTGCCGAGGGATCATTCGAAATGATCGACCGATTTGGGTAGATATCACTCGAACCGGTAGCCCTGTTTGGGTAGGTATCGCTCGAACTAGTCGCCTGCTTTGGGTAGATGTCGTTCGAACTGGTCGCCCGCTTTGGAGAGGGATCACTCGAACTGGTCGCCGCTTTGGAGAGGTATCGCTCAAACTGGTCCCACGTTGTGTAGAAAAATGCTTCGAACTAGTCGCCCGGTTTGCAGAGGTAGCGCTAAAAATGGTCGCCGGCTTTTTAGGTAGATATCGCTCGAACTGGTCGCCCGCTTTGGGTAGATATCGCTCGAACTGGTCGCCTGATTTGAGTAGGTATTACTAGAACCAGTCGCCCCCTTTAAGTAGGTATCGCTCAAATTGGTTGCTTGTTTTGGAAAGGTATCGCTCTAACTGGTCGCCCGTTTTGCAGAGGTATTGCTCGAATTGGTCGCTGGAGGTTCTTCCACGTGGATTGGCTCTCGGGTTCGTTGCTAGGGTTTTCTCAAATAGTCAGTTAACCTCAATTAACTGGGTGTTCTTCATTTGTAGTTTCATAACTGTGACGTGTAGCTGGAAATGTGAATATTTCTCATGTGGTCCTGATGCGTCGTCGATTCCTAAGATACTCGTCTCCATATCTCCTGGCGAGCATGTACGATCTTAGTTCGCTAACGTTCTGTTACACTACGGCTGGTTCTCGCTTCTTTAATACGGATATTCGCACTCTCGCGCTTTGACCTAGCTGTGTCTTTGAAATCACGTGCATGTCCATCATACTGTCGTCGCCATTGCTCTCGTCTGCGATACGGCGCTTTCTCTTTTCCCGTTGTGTTGATGGTGGGTAGGTTTGACGGAATCTTTCAGCCAAATAGCAGTTCTCCGGGTAACATGTTGACAGTTTATCAACCAAGAAGAACCCTACGTTCAATGGGTTCAGTGACATTGGTGGTTCCAAGGGTTAGAACATCTAGCTATAGCGAAAGAAAATTTCAGTGTTCAGCAGCCAAACTGTGGAATGCACTCCCAGCTCGCATTCGTGAATCCCAAACACTGAACATTTTCAAGATGTTGCTGAAAGCGCATTTGTTCTCCAGCCATTTTAATTTCTTTTTTTCTCTTTTTCTTAGTCAATTATACATATATATATATATATATATATATATATATATATATCCCAATTTCGCTTTATACATATATTGTTATGAAATAATCGTATTATATTTGTTATATCTTATATGTTTTTCCCCCATAAGTTTATGTACAGCGCTTTTGAAAAGGCTTTAAGTATGAAAAGAGCGCTTTATAAGTTTGGTATAATAATAATAATAATAATAATAATAATAATAACGGTAGTCCTGTTTGGATGGGAGTCTTATAAAGATAGAGTAAATCGATGGCCGAGATCTTCTCTCACTTCGTAGACTTTCAGCAGTGTCTTCTTTACTACAACTGACTGCAGAATTGTACTCTCTTCATACACGAGTCAACTCGAACACCAAACGTGTCGGTACTTCTTTAATAATACTGGCAATTGAATATTATAGACGTCAGAAGCAGAACAATAGTAAAAGATTGACTGAAAGAGTAAAACAAGTAGTTAAAATTAAGCCTAGAACACAGTAAGTATATAACGACATGCTTTGGAGAAATGTCGCTCGAACTGGTCGCTCACCTTCGGGAGGTATCGCATCAACTGGTCGCTGTTTTAGAGATATCACTTTAACTGGTCGCCGTTTTAGAGAACTTTCACATGAATTGGTCGCCCACTTTGCAGAGGTATTGCTCCAACTAGTCTCCTGCTTTGCAGAGGTATCCCTCAAGCTTGTCGGCCGCTTTGCAGAAGTATAGTTTGAATTGGTTGCCCGCTTTGCAGAGATATCGCTCAAACTGGTCGCCCGCTCTGGGGAGATATCACTCGAACTGGTCACCTGATTTGGGTAGGTATCGTTCGAATTTGTGGCCTGCTTTAGAGATGTCTCTCGTACTGGTCGCCCGATTTAGAGATGTCGCTCGAACTAGTGGCCCGGTTTTAGTAGGTATCGCTCAAATTGGTTGCAAGTTTTGTAGAAGTATCGTACGAACTGGTCTCACGCTTAGGATAGTTATCTTCTGAAACTGGTCGTCTGGTTTGAGTAAATATCGCTTGAACTGGTGGCCGGCTTTGGTTAGTTATCGCTTGAACTGGTCGCCTGATTTGGGATGGTATCCCTCGAACTGGTCGCCTGCGTTAGGTAGATATCGCTGGAACTGGTGGCCTGCTTTGAGTAGGTATCGCTCGAACTGGTCACCCGGTTTGGGTAGGTATCGCTGGAACTGGTCGCCTGCTTTCAGTAGGTATCACTCGAAATGGTCGACTGCTTTGGGTAGATATCGTTCGAACTGGTCGGCCTGTTTGGATAGGTATCGCTCGAACTAGTCGCCCGCTTTGCGGAGGGATCATTCGAAATGATCGACCGATTTGGGTAGATATCGCTCGAACTGGTAGCCCTGTTTGGGTAGGTATCGCTCGAACTAGTCGCCTGCTTTGGGTAGATATCGTTCGAACTTGTGGCCTGGTTTAGAGATGTCTCTGGAACTGATCGCCCGGTTTGAAGAGAGATCACTCGAACTGGTCGCCCGCTTCGGAGAGGTATCGCTCAAACTGGTCGCCTGATTTGCGATGGTATCCCTCGAACTGGTCGCCCGCTTTAGTTAGATATCGCTGGAACTGGTGGCCTGCTTTGAGTAGGTATCGCTCGAACTGTCACCCGGTTTGGGTAGGTATCGCTCGAACTGGTCGCCTGCTTTCAGTATGTATCACTCGAACTGGTCGACTGCTTTGGGTAGATATCGTTCGAACTGGTCGGCCTGTTTGGATAGGTATCGCTCGAACTAGTCGCCCGCTTTGCCGAGGGATCATTCGAAATGATCGACCGATTTGGGTAGATATCGCTCGAACTGGTAGCCCTGTTTGGGTAGGTATCGCTCGAACTAGTCGCCTGCTTTGGGTAGATATCGTTCGAACTTGTGGCCTGGTTTAGAGATGTCTCTGGAACTGATCGCCCGGTTTGAAGAGAGATCACTCGAACTGGTCGACCGATTTGGGTAGATATCGCTCGAACTGGTAGCCCTGTTTGGGTAGATATCGTTCGAACTTGTGGCCTGCTTTAGAGATGTCGCTCGAACTGGTCGCCCGCTTTGGAGAGGTATCGCTCAAACTGGTCGCCTGATTTGGGAAGGTATCGCTCGAACTAGTCGCCTGCTTTGGGTAGATATCGTTCGAACTGGTCCCCAGCTTTGGAGAGGGATCACTCGAACTGGTCGCCAGCTTTGGAGAGGTATCGCTCAAACTGGTCCCCCGCTGTGTAGAAAAATTCTTCGAGCTAGTCGCCTGGTTTGCAGAGGTAACGCTAAAATGGTCGCCCGCTTTTGGGTAGATATCGCTGGAACTGGTCGCCCGGTTTGGGTAGATATCACTCGAACTGGTCGCCTTCTTTGAGTAGTTATCACTCGAACTGGTCGACTGCTTTGGGTAGATATCGCTCGAACTAGTCGCTTGCTTTGGGTAGATATCGTTCGAACTTGTGGCCTTCTGTAGAGATATCGCACAAACTGGTCGCCCGCTTGAGAGAGGTATCGTTCAAACTAGTGGTCCCCCGTTGTGCAGACAAATGCTTTGAACTGGTCGCCCGCTTTGTAAAGGTATCACTAGAACTGTTCGCCCGCTTTGGGTAGGTTTCGCTCGAACTGGCCACCCTCTTTGTGTAGGTATCTCTCTAATTGGTCGCACTCTTTGGGTAGGTGTCGCTCAAATTGGTTGCAAGTTTTCCAGAAGTATCGTACGTACTTGTCGCGCGCTTTGGCTAGTTATCGTCTCAAACTGGTCGTCTGCTTTTGGTAAATATCGCTTGAACTGGTGGCCTGCTTTGGTTAGTTATCGCTTGAACTGGTCGTCTGCTTTGGTTAGATATACTCGAACAATTGTCGCCTTCTTTGCAGTGGTTTCGCTCAAACTTGTCGCACAGTTTGGAGAGTGATTCCTCGAACTGGTTGACCATGTTGTTTACCATACGAAGAAAATTCAGCATTTCCTAGCATTTGTCGTCGGTGTCATGTCAACAATTGTTCTGATCTGATTTGGAGTAAGAGGGTGTTTACGAAGAAAATGATTATGTGTGATGTAGAGAGGTATCGATCTAAATGATTGCCGCTTTTCTGCGGAGGTATCGCTCGAATAGGTCAACCACTTTGGGTAGGTATAGTTCGAACTGGTCATTTGGCATATATTTTCGGCCATTCAGTGTCCTGCGTGTCAAAAAACAACTCCTCTCTTGCTCGAATCTGTCTGAATGGTTATCAGCTGCCTCATGTAGAATTAAGCCAATATTGATGGTTTCTTTCATGTTGTCAAACATTTCTGTTGTTCAAGACCCCACATAAAGAAAATATCTTTCTTCTGAAGATGTAACGGCTTAAGTAGTTTACCATAGTAAGAAAACTCTCCAGTTCCTGGACATTTCTTGACGGTGTCATGTCAACGATTGCGCTTGTCTTATATTGCTAATAATTGTTTTAAATAGTTCTTACAATTGTGTCATCCATCACCTGACAGAAATATGACCTACTAACTTTATCATGTGTATAGTTTTTACCAGCAGGACTATATTCTTATGCAGCATCTCTCTTTACTCTTGTAGGGCCCCTTTATGGTCTAGCGCGTTGGACCAGAGATCACTACCACCCGTGTTTAATCTCGGTGTGGGCATATCTGAAGGTTGTTTCATCTTCGACTTTCTTTAATTACCTTTGGAGGTCACTCGGCCCATTTAGCCTACCATGTGCACAAAAGTGGCCATAACACGGCAATCGTCATCATCATCATCATCCATGTATATCACTCTATGGGATTATAATGATTAAAATGTTCATTCTAAATAAGTATTTCCTAGATCTATCAAATTTAAAACAAACGTAAACAAAATGGAATAGTCTGAAAGTAATCATATTATATTTTAACACACAATAGCTATATTTTAATACTATTTTCCAGATACAATATTTAGTATTTATAAACAAGTAGTTTTATGTTGACAACTTGTACTATGGATTTACTTCAGTGTAAACCTTTTTAATTTAGATAAGTATATTATAACAAGCACGGAATGTTTTTATAATACAGTGAACTTTTAAATAAGGCGAATTGTATATATCAATGTATTATCGCCCAAAACAAGCAGTACCGAAAAGCTCCAAGACATATGACGGGCGACCTGCATTTGTTTCTGCCATATGCTTCATTAATGATATTTATTAAAACAATTTACATATTAACAACATATGAATTATTGTATAGGCAATTTTTTCTGTAGGTTGTAGTATATCAATAAACTAGGCAAAACATGATTTTAGTATAGCAAGTCGGTTGCTACGCCAGCCGCAATATTGCTGTTTTAACTTTACGAAGTATATCCACGGCAGGCGTCCGACTTCAAAGGCAAATATCTTCAAACCTACTTAAACCTAACTAATTCAAACTGCTCTAAAATAAAATAGATTAACTCATAATAAAGTACATACCCGTAGCGGTCCGCAAAGCCGAGGTAAATTCGCCGTTTAAATCAATACCCATTACTGTCAATAAATCGGAACCTCCGTATTTCTGAGTAGAATCCAAGATGGCGCGATTTGCCGTGGGTGGGCATGAATATGATCTCTTTGCCGATTTACCATAATATATATCAAACTACCGTCTGTATAACCTTTTAAAGGATACAATTCTCTTTTAGATGTCATATGTCCCTTTTTTGTTTTGTTTCCACAAATATATTTTTTTCTTGTCTTAACATTTCATTTCGTTTTTTATTTTTTTTGGGGGGGAACTATTTCTTCTCACACCTAACAGTGACATATACCATTAGAAAGGTCAGGGAGTGCTGATTCTAACGCGTATACCGACTATTAAAGGGGGTAAATACCGCTGTTTGTCAGGGGTGTGTCTCACCGGCCGCTGTGACAACGCTTCCAAAAGTGACTTGCGCTCTTCGATAGTCAGATCGTTTACTGTTATTGCATTTATCAAATACGCACTCAATCAAATAAACACGTATACTCATTGAAAGATTCAAGATTACAAAAATATAAACTATATTGACGTAGCTCAAAGAAAATATGAAACAAGAGTTGGACAAAATCAACAAGTTTAGCATCTGGACGCGCTTTATACCCGTCTGTTGGGATACCTACTCGTATCCCTGACCATAACAAGTAGTACGACAGGACATATTAATTCAGTAAAATGTTTCAAAATATCTGTATGATTCAAAGGATACAACGTTTTGCTGTAAGGCTCTACAATTAATCACTTTACACATATTAGACTATTTTAGCTCCTTGAGTCATTTGACAATAAACAAAACAAAGGTATTATTAATTTATTTTGATTTGCAAGACATAACTTTTATTTGCATATTCATTGGTTGACATAACACCTTGGCCTAACTATTAAATGATTATGAACATTTAAAACATTCTAAATGTTTTACATCTTATAGGCGAGTATTCGAAATATACTCCGTTATCGTCCAGCACGTGTGTTGCACTTAGAACATTTAACACAACTTGTATTATCAAAACCTGGATAAATTACATATCATTACATAAGAGAAAAATTAATTTAATTGTTCATACCTCTTTAGGCCATCTATATTCGATTAAATGACAAATATAACCCTACTCATAGGAATACTTCTGCAAAAGAGCGCTAACGTTTCTTTGGTTCTAACTTCGCTCACTCGAGATCAATTTCAGCAAATAAACTATTCACCAGATGTCGCCAACTCCTGGCGTAACTAATTATTATCGCGAAAACAGTTGCCGGTTGGTAAAGTATGTCATTTTATCTCGTAACTTGCTATCGGCATATCTTACTACTGTTTGCCAGATCATTTCAGAGCCATGTTTTGGTCAAGTTTGCCAGACTATTGGGACCCATCTATTTAG
>JAODUP010001473.1:0-52089 GCA_025642065.1 Paralvinella palmiformis | reverse complement strand
GTCGGTCTCATTAAAAAAAATCACTTACATACATTTAAAAAACTTTTCTATGCAATGCCCATGGTACCGTATCAGGTGAGAGAGTTTAGAAAAGGGTACTAATGTATTTTTACTGTTTCATAAAATGATGATCTAATAGTTATTAATTTAATCATGTTTGGCTTTAGTAAATTATACCAAACAATTTGAATTCCAATACACTAAGCTGATCAAAAACACTCACTATATCTCGCCAGTTTCCCTAAATGGTCTCGCTTTATACCACAGGGAGGAAATCAAATAAATATAGATGAAATGGAAACGACATATACATTCTTCCTCATCACCAAAAAGTGTATGTTTTACTCGTCTTTTGATCATCCGCATTATGTATCACGCATTTGAAAATCGGCAAAAACCTTGTTATTGCTAGGAATGTGTAAACATCATCCACGTGTGCTTTTACGTAATTCAAACATATTTGCGTGTAACTGCTGCAGCTGTATATGTATTATCCATGACATCGAATACCATAAGGGAATTCAGATTAGTGCTGCTGCTAAGATTGGTCCTCGATCACATTATTTCATAGTCTAACATTTAGTTTTTAAAACATCAAGGGATAGCAAATATTATAGCAAAGATATTTCAATGTTTTAAATATTCAATCAGATTATGGTGATTGTGCACATGACAGGGCATTATGAATACCTGCTTATTATCTCGCTTATATATAAATGGATCGTATATATGATACATATTCCGTTTATATGGCAATACAGCCTATTTATATCTAAATTTAAAATTACAGTGATATTTAAATTAAGAGGTTATAAAATAGAGGCAATTTCATATGGTTTGGATACGTTCCAATTTGCCTCTTAGGAAAAATGAAATAAAATACTAAATTACACAAAATGTGAAGTGTTATTTGTATTGCTTAATATTATATTTCATTTAATCAATATTCAAGAATTTTACATTTTCACGTAACTAAAGTTCACTGATTCAATCTGAAAACTTAAATTCTTCAATTCAGTTTAAATTTATATGTTTGCAAAAATGTAATAAACATCCTAAGGAGTTGTATGGATATAAAGGATATTATTACCTTTTAAATTGGGATAGTTTCTACATTATTAACGGATTGTTGTCGAGTCGTGTGATAGCACAATTAGTTAGAACATAGGACATCACGAGGCGACTGGTTCACTCATCCATGAAAATGAGAACCTGACATGACGTGATGGCTACGTGTTCGTGTATTATTTTGCGCTCATAATGGCAGTATGCGTTGTATCCTCCTTGGGAATTGAAATTTGTGCTGGATTGAAGCAGGTCTTAGTCGGGGATAATAATACTGTAAAGCACATTAGAGCAGCTATATAGTGGAATAGGGAGTTATATAAATTTCATATAGTATTAGTATTAGTAGTAGTAGTCTTAGTTTGCTCTAACTTCAGTCTCAACTTATATTTAGAAATGTTTATCTGGTTCAAATATATCACTGATGATATTCTGCTCTACCTGCACCAATGACCAGAAGATTAAGTGTATAATCTGTATTGATCACTAGTTGGCAATTTGTAATAGCGATTATTCTCCTCTACTAATTAATGTTTGACCTGGTAATGTATTGATGATAATGTATTTCTACTCTCTGTCGATGTTCTTTTTTTATAATGATAAATTTTAATTCGCAGATGCTCCAAATAAATAAAGTATCGCAAAGTAAATTGTGGATTAAAATAAATTGTTCACCAGCTGGCTTAATCGAATGGTATTAATCATGTTGTAACCTATTTCAAGGAAAATATACTAAACAATATAACAATATCATTAAATGTTACAATAGCAGATATAAGGTGAAGAGTTTACTAGTTTCAATACTTTAAATTTTTCCACCTGTAATAAGAGAGGTAATAATAAAATTAATAACAGGGACGTAACCGAAGAAGACCGCAACACATATAACACCTCTACTACTACAACTACTACTAATTATAATGATCATTCTACTTCTTCTACGACTATTGCTACTGCTACTACTACTACTGCTTATACTACTACTACTACTACTACTAATACTACTACTAATAATAATAATAATTATACTACTACTACTACTACTGCAACAACAACAACTACTACTATTACTATTATTAATAATAATAAAACAAATAATGATAATAATAATAATACTTTTAGTAATGTTAGTAGTAGAAGTAATAATAGTAGTATTAATTAAATACACACACATACACACACATAGACACACACATATATATATATATATATATATATATATATATATATATATATATATATATATATATTATGTATTCTACGTTTGAGTATGTGTGTTTGTGTATATCTTTGTATGTGTCTGGGTGCGTTTGGGTGCGTCTTTGCATGAGTCTGTGTGTTTGTACGTGTATAAGCGTATATGTGTGTGTGTGTGCGCGTCTCATGTGTGTTCGTGCGTCTGAAAAGTGAAGTTGGAGCTGACTAAACACATCTATTTGGTATAAATATATTAAATACAATACGGCTAATATGTGTCAGAGTTGTATGTGTAGTTAAAAAGTAATTCAGTAACTAGCGTGGAGATATAACACAGCTAAACGGCCACAGATGGGTGGTGCAGCACTCTCTTAGTTCATGATAAACATATGTAAACTTAGATATGTCGAATAATACTATAGCGTAAACATGCATTGAGACGAAGGTTTTTTTTAATATTCATCATAATTCTTTATATCTTAGATTATTGTTATATCATTATCAGAATATTCACCAATACTTACGCAATATGCTTTCTTCGTTATCTATTTTGATATATCAGCGTGATGCCCATTGGTCCAGTAAATAAACCGGATGTACATTTTCCCATCTGTTGGAGACCTCCGCCAAGTAATTTATGTTTCTCTGATTCTGGATAATTGCCTCATTATATGGTTAAATGAGTACTTCGTGGATTTGCTGACTTATCGCGTGCATGAAATATCCCGCCATGTTCCCCAAAGTTAGAAATAATTTAAACTTAGATTACTGATTCTATTTCAGAGATACAATGACTAAAGGCTGAGTTCCGGTTATCGATTCCTTTAATTCAGCACATAATTGTATATCGATTATGTGCTTGCAATATAGAGTGCTATAATTTATTACGCAGAAGAGCAATATCCTGACTAAATAAATGTCATCCAGAATTATGACTTATCCTTATGACCTTCATCGATACCATAATAAGCAAACACTACAAGACACGTCGAGGGAGCTGCAGACGGATATATATATATATATATATATATATATATATATGTGGGTGTTTGTGTTTGTGTGTGTGTGTGTGTGTATGTGTGTGTGTGTGTGTGTGTGTGTGTGTGTTTAGGGTACATAGTAAGAGGCAACAGGCACTGAGCATCAACATATCTAAACATCCTTCGAAACCTACCTCCTTAAATCTAAATACAACTATAAATACATTAATCTAAAAATAAAATGTTCCATACCTCCACATATTGATAGATGTGTGCGTATCCCTAAGCATGTGTCTGGTCTATTCATCAGCCTGTGGGAACCAGCTAATTCGCTTTTCGTACGCGACAAATATGTCACGCCCACAGGAAAGCGTCTACATGCAGGCTACGTACAAAAAGCGGAAGCACGTAAAAAACATACCATTTGATACCACAGCTCGCAACAAACAACACGTGCGTGTGGTTCAATGGTGACTTGCTACATACATATCATAAACAATTTTGACACCACAGTTTACATTCAACAGTAATTTTCTGTGGTCCAAAAGGAACCTGTATATAAAACATTTCGACACCTCAGATGCTGACGTCAGCTTTATTCTGGGTTCGAATAACTGAATAAATCCTACCTATATGAACCATATATATCGGTACACGTCCGATTAGTCTGGCGTCGAAGTTCTTCTCTAACCTAGGTGAAAAGTCAGGCCTTTTATATACCCTCGGCGTGTTAACAAACATTACAGTTTGTTCACCACAAAAGAATGTACACTAACTCAGTATGGACTCACTGAAGTGATTTAACTAAAATAAAAACAAAGTAGCAATACCGCACAATGGATTATTACTGGACTAGAACGAAATATCGTCTCAAACCTATGTAAATACTATGATTTACTCGAACCTAACAGCTAACCCTCATACGTTTCCGTTCATCACTAAGGGAACGTTCATTCACGCTTAATTTAGCGTCCCTAAGTATATGCAGTTAGGTGTGGTGGGATCTAAATTAAAGCGCCTATCCACTTGATCTATTTGACCCATGGTCGAGAACAGCGGATTTCAGGCAGATCTCCGATACTGCGAATGACACGTCTGGATTATAATAGCTATACATTTAACAAATTTCCTATATCAGTGTAATCTAATTACTCATAATATGGGGAACAAACTCTGTCCGCAGCTTAATACCCATGGAGATGCCTGCCGGAGTAACAAACGACTTTAGGGGTATAAATCCATCAAGCAGCATTGTATGAATTAATAGGTCGCTTCGCCAGACTACATAAGAGGACAACAATATAGATTCTACATTATATATAACAAAGCTAATAAACTCAAACATGTTATAATAACGACATAACTTTCTTACATTGGTGTAATAAAGAATCTGGATGGAAATAGATAAGATGTCTTGCACGGGCAATGTGCGTTTTAGGGTACATAGTAAAAGGCAACAGGCACAGAGCATCAACATATCTAAACATCCTTCGAGACCTACCTCCATAAATCTAAATACAATTATACATACATTAATCTAAAAATAAAATCTTCCATATCTCCACATATTGATAGATGTGTGCGTATACCTAAGCATGTGTTTGGTCTACTCATCAGCCTGTGCGACCCAGCTAATTCGCTTTTCGTACGCGACAAATATGTCACGCCCACAGGAAAGCAGCTACATGCAGGCTACGTACAAAAAGCGGAAGCTCTTAAAACACATACCATTTGCTACTACACCTCGCAGCAAACAGCACGTGCGTGTGATTCAATGGCGAATTGCTACATACATATCATAACTATTTTGACACCACCGTATACATTTAACAGTACTTTTCTGTGGTCCAAAGGAAACCTGTATATTCAAATTTCGACACCTCAGATGCTGACCTCAGCTTTATTCTGGGTTCGAATAACTAAATAAATCCTACCTATATGAACCATATATATATATATATATATATATATATATATATATATATATATATATATATATATATATATATATATATATCGGGTTTAGTCTAGGGGTCAAAGTTCTTCTCTAACCTAAGTGAAAAGTTAGGCCTTTAATATACCCTTAGCGTGTTAACAAATATTATAGTTTATTCACCACAAGAGAATATACACTAACTCAAAATGGAAACACTGAAGTGCTATATTATTCACATCACATCTATTAATCAACTTATCACATAACACATGTGTTTATGAATGATGCTCCGTTAGATTCTAATAACGATTAACATATTGGAATAGCTTAAACAACACCTGGTATAACGTTCTATTTATAATGCTACAAATACATCTGCTAAACATATTTCAGTTATAATGTCAAATAATCATTTCAACAAAATAGACAGCGCTAAGACCTTCGCAATAATGGGAACTCTACGTTGGATCTTTGTATCATCATTAATAGTAATATTCACTCTTACATGTACTTTCAACTTGAGCAATAACTACAAGATGTCAAATATTTTAATTGGCACGCATATGTATAATGATACAGCATTTCTGAACAAAACTAAAATATTTACAACTTCGGTGAAAAAGAGGACTATACATATGTATACAGACATAATAAGTGAGGTGTCTAAAGTATTTGTAAAACATGCAACAACAGATAGAGATGAGAAGAAGAAATTATACATAACAACGAAGCCAGTGGGAAGATTGGGAAATCAATTGTTCAAATACGCAGTTTTATTCGCCATTACGCGAACAAATCACACTTGGATACCAGTAATCTTGGAAGATGATAATTTGGATTTAGTTCAGAATACATTTGGAACATCTCTTTCAATAAAAATCATAGACTTTAACATCACCAATTCCACTACAATACATGCAGGACTTGATGCTGATACAACGGTTAAGGTACTAAGCAATTTGCCAACAGTCAATCTGACGTTGGCTGGATATTTTGAGTCACATAAATATTTTGCTCACGTGAAGGACGATCTAAGGAAGGAATTCACTTTTCCAAGACAGATTCAAGATCAAGTTTATAACTATTTTAATACAATAACACCAACAATTTGGAATAATAAGCCATTTGTAAGAGTTGGTATCCACGTTCGTCGAACAGACCAGATAACTGAAGAGAGACAGAAGATGGGTTATATTCCACGTCCAAAAGGTTTTTATGTTCATGCCATGGAATATTTTAAGCAGAAATACAACAGAGTACAGATCATTGTAACTAGTGATGACTTGGCTTGGTGTAAGGAGAATATCTTAAGTGAACATATTGAATACTCGACTCACAATTATACCATAGATTTTGCTATTCTCTCTCTAAGTGATCATATTATTATATCTTTTGGTACATATTCATGGTGGGCTGGATGGTTGTGTAAGGGTACGACCATATATTATGGAATAATGCCTCCAAGTGATAGCTATTTGGGTAGGATTTATAAGAATAATAGTTGTGTACCAGTACCAAACGATGTATATAATAACTGGGTTCCTCTCTTATAAATGTTTTGTTTTGTTCTTCATCGCTATGACTCATATTTTCACTAAAGAAATTTAAGAGAGAATGAAAATAATTCGATTTCATAAACATACTGCATTCGAACCTTTCATAAGTCTATATCAACTTTACTGATACCTTTAGCTTTTCCCACTTTGTTATTATCAAGGAAGTTTTCAACCACTTCTCTAATCCAACTTCAACAGTTTCGTTACTTTGATATAATTTTTCATCTTGCCAACATCTGGTCCTGTAAACAGGCTACCTACAAAATTAGCTTTTGTCAATTGTGGAAATATATTGGAAATATATTTTAAAGCTTCACCTTCTTTGTTCGGTGCTTACACAAACTATTTGGCAAGCCCATTTTTTGATATACAGTGGGGGCATTAGGACTTTCTCAGATTCTACCAAAGGTTGGTACCTCACATTCTGTGTGACTGAAAGGAAGTGTTAGCTCTCAGGCCTGTGTCCTTTGCGTACAAATCAGCATCTTCGCAGCTTAGCTGTATATGCTCAGAATGCCCAAATGGTATTGATGGGTACTGATTTCCATTGTACAGAAGAACATATTTAATACTTTGGAATGAACTCTCTGTAAAGAGAGGTCAATCATTTGGTTCAATACCAGTACTCAGTTCATGCAATGAGTTCTCAAAAGTCAAAAGAGAAACATAACTTTGAGAGCATTTAAGGTAATTTAGCAGCATATGTAGCTCGATCACCGTTGTTCAATCTGTTAGAATATCTGCATTGTATGTCGTAAGCCCGCGATATTGACAGTTCTTCAGAGTGAGAAATGAAGCAATAGTTGATGGAATGCATGGATAATGATGAATATTGAAATATCAACCATACTGACGTAGCAGCCATTCACACGGAACTCTGGTACTCTCCATATTCGACGTATGGTAAAGGACATTGAGAGGCGGTTTTCATATACCTATACTTCCAAATTCAATCAACTTGTATCACACAGCCCATGTTTTCTCTTGATCCATCATCTTCATACCAGAGTATAATGAATACGCTTGTTGAAATTTCATAGATACTTTGTTTCCATGCTTTACCTGGTTATGGGCTAGCGTAGAATCCAGGAACATAATAAAATGAATCGCTTGTATTCAAGCAGCTTTACGATAAAAACAAAGTAGACCTGAAAAATACTAAATTGTTCTATGCAGGCCTATTTATACGCAATCGGGATAGGGGGATCACTAGAATATTCTAAGAAGCACTGGAATACTATAGAGAGCACTAGAACATTCTAGAAGGAACTAAAATATTTATCTATATGAATTTATAAATAACAGTTATTATTATTGTTAATAAGTATGCTTAGAAGTCCGTTTATGTATAAATTAGTAAGCTGGTAGAGTTATTCCATGTTAGTTAAACCTGAAATAAAAATAAATATCTCAATGCGATATGAGTATGTTTGGAATTCAGAATAAGACAGACTACACCATATACGCAACATTTAGATTTATTTTCAGCTGATAAACTACTTAATGTAGTTTAGTAATCCAAACCAAGGACACCAGGTTAATGCGAGATATATTTTTATAGACACCCGTATTATCTGACTTGGAGAAAATTGGAACATATTCTAAAACCATCAAAAAGAAATGAGATCACACTATTAAAACAATCACGCATTTTATATTCAATAATTACAATGCTTTGTACAAGAGGAAAACAAAAATATTTTCTACGTTTTTTTGCTTTATCTATACGATTACAAATAAATGATAAATTCACGTCAGTAACATGGGTGCACCTACGACAATTCATATATTCTTCACAACGAGAATTGACATGGTTCTGCTCAGTCGTTCATTATCAAAGGAGGCTGTCCTGAAGTCGGTAACTCTCCTTGGAAGATGTTCATGACCTTTGGTATGCCCTCCATCCATGTCCATGCAACGATCAATAGTTCAAGTGAAACAGATGTTCAGTCCATGATAACAACACGCTCAAAGAAGTTCGTAAATCACGGGGAATATGAGGATAAGCATTATACTTCAAGAAAATATCCCTTTTAGAGTGTGATCAAAGAATCTGCGACTCTCTAATTATATACCAGCCGACTTTATCACTGATCTTTCACCAAATATATTCACTCCGAGTACATTACATTCTGCAAACCGGGTTTATATTTTCTATACAGCCTCAATCGTCCATCATTCTTCAAAAGATTGTAGTTGCCGGCAATCTCCCAATTCGTATTTACCCGGCTGATATGTTACCTGACTCTACAATAAAACGTCATCATATGTTCCCTCTGGAATGTTTTCAACTATCTGGTTACCACTTTGGGTATTAGTTGGATGTCGGAGGTCACAATGCAAATATATAGACACGATCACGTGGTTGTGCAGTACGTAGTGATCCACTCTGGCTCAGACTACCAATGTCGTCATTTGTATTGTTTTTTGCATACCCAACTGTATCCCGCTATTGCGTTCACAATCATCCAACCACATTTCTGGACACGCCGAGTCTCTTTTGTGACCAATCTCTGGATGGAGGCATCTTTTAGCATTTGAACTGTTGTTGTACTATTCAATGAACTCAAGAAGCATCTTACTGAATACCCCACCAGAGATAAAACACACACAACGAATAACTAATGTGTGAATATTCTTGTTTTGTTTATGTAGAAAAAAGAGATTTATCCATGACTTATCTCTATTTTGACATGATTATAGAAAATAAGTAGTAAAAATTAATTTGGTCCCTCAATATTATTCTGATGAGTGTACACCAGAAAACAAATTTACACTACTGCAAAGTGAATTGTTATTGAACATTGTATCTACGCGGAATATAGTAAACGAATATTTTGATTTGAAGGAGATTATAAAAAAGTTATTTATCTTATGCTAATTATGCTCGATTATCAAACTGAGACGAAAGATAAAAACAAAAGATTACATAGATGTTGATAACATCACAGACTTCCCAATTGATTGGTTTCAACACTTTATAATAGCATGAAGCAGATGTCCCATTATGTGTATAAGATAATAAACATTACTATTTATGGGCGTTAGATCTACGATAGTTCTTTATATGCAGTGTGTCTATCTTTTTTAATATTAAAGGTCAACAGATGTGATCTACGTAATGTAATTGTGTTCATCCACCCCTAATTCAGCTTCATTTAGTATATGCAGTTAGGTTTAGTCGCTCCACATTAAAGCGCCCATCTAAGCGGTAATGTTGACCTGTTAACGACTACACCGGATCCTAGGCAGATCTCTGATACTGTGAATGATACATGTAGGGCTTATGGTAGCTACATAATCAAAAAGCTTCCAAAATGAGTGCATCTAATTGCTAACATTATGGCGAAACCTCTGCCAGCAGCTTATTAACTATGGATATGCCTCCCGGAGTAACAAACATCTTCATGATTATAAATCCATCAAACTATATTGCATGAATTAACAAGAGTAGGTCGTTTCACACGACTGCATAACATAAAAGGACAACACTACAGATTCTACATTATATATATTAAAGCTGGTTGAGTAAAACATGTAATAATAATTAAATAGCTTTCCATTACTGGTGTAAAAGGAATATAGATGAAAAGAAGTTTGATGTTTTAGTATAATAAAGATAATGTTATATATATATATATATTATATCTTAGCTCTATATATGTTTATATATATGTTTACGAATATATAATGGTTGCAAGTCAGTGTAATGCTGTGCACTTGGTGACTAGAGAAGAATGGAGTGCGCGGACTTAAGAAAATACAATGCATTTACGTTTACCGGTAAATATGACGTTTATAGAAGTGTGGCAAGAAGAAAGACCTGGTCTCGAATATTTCCATGATTTTTCAACTGTCAGAGAAGTTATTCTGGTTAAACTGGTATATTTTGCATATTAAATAACATAGATTTAATTTCTATTTATATATAAATTGATTTTATTTATTTATTTTGGATTTATTTTATTTTATTTTAATCGATTACTTGACACCGAATTGTAGTATCCACTATTTTGGTATTTACGTTAAGAACCCGGTTTTTGGCTATATGTGCTAATGGCTGAAACTTATTGACGTTGTTGTTATGTAACCACCAGCATTTCCTTTCCCTTTATTTGTTTCTAATATTTATATGATGAATTATACTAATGATCAGTAGCTTGTCGTATGATTCCGTGGTTGTAATACCATTTGTTTACCGATACTTTCACGTAGTGGAAACCATTCAAAATCAGGCGGAATATCATGTAAGTAATTGATTACTTTGCCAATAGCACCACACTATGTCACAGCTATACAAAAAGTACATATCAGTCTACTAAATTGTCAGTCGAACAAAAACTGTTTCAAATTCTGTTTCAGACAAGAACATCTTTGGTGAGGTGAGTTCAACTCAACCCCATCATGCAGAAGGGATGTACAATAACGTTGGGGAGTGTATGTTCTCATTTGTGATTCTTTTAAGTGTGAAATATATTTTCGCTTTCAGGCTATGTTTTTATAAATGTCACCAACTGACTTTTGTATCTAGACTGATAAATGTTCGTGTACTTAATATAACCCGATCACAACTAACTAAGCAAACTGGCCTGAACGCTGGAGCTCTCTTCGATGAATTGTTATCTGTTTGTGGCTTAGATTATTTCAATATACAATGGAATTGGCAGAGAAATGCAGATGCCAGTAAACTGGCTGACGTTCTTAGAAATGCCAGGATCAGACACCATTTCCAAGAAAGAATACATAGACTTGATCGCATCTTAGCTCTATATATGTTTATATATATGTTTACGAATATATAATGGTTGCAAGTCAGTGTAATGCTGTGCACTTGGTGACTAGAGAAGAATGGAGTGCGCGGACTTAAGAAAATACAATGCATTTACGTTTACCGGTAAATATGACGTTTATAGAAGTGTGGCAAGAAGAAAGACCTGGTCTCGAATATTTCCATGATTTTTCAACTGTCAGAGAAGTTATTCTGGTTAAACTGGTATATTTTGCATATTAAATAACATAGATTTAATTTCTATTTATATATAAATTGATTTTATTTATTTATTTTGGATTTATTTTATTTTATTTTAATCGATTACTTGACACCGAATTGTAGTATCCACTATTTTGGTATTTACGTTAAGAACCCGGTTTTTGGCTATATGTGCTAATGGCTGAAACTTATTGACGTTGTTGTTATGTAACCACCAGCATTTCCTTTCCCTTTATTTGTTTCTAATATTTATATGATGAATTATACTAATGATCAGTAGCTTGTCGTATGATTCCGTGGTTGTAATACCATTTGTTTACCGATACTTTCACGTAGTGGAAACCATTCAAAATCAGGCGGAATATCATGTAAGTAATTGATTACTTTGCCAATAGCACCACACTATGTCACAGCTATACAAAAAGTACATATCAGTCTACTAAATTGTCAGTCGAACAAAAACTGTTTCAAATTCTGTTTCAGACAAGAACATCTTTGGTGAGGTGAGTTCAACTCAACCCCATCATGCAGAAGGGATGTACAATAACGTTGGGGAGTGTATGTTCTCATTTGTGATTCTTTTAAGTGTGAAATATATTTTCGCTTTCAGGCTATGTTTTTATAAATGTCACCAACTGACTTTTGTATCTAGACTGATAAATGTTCGTGTACTTAATATAACCCGATCACAACTAACTAAGCAAACTGGCCTGAACGCTGGAGCTCTCTTCGATGAATTGTTATCTGTTTGTGGCTTAGATTATTTCAATATACAATGGAATTGGCAGAGAAATGCAGATGCCAGTAAACTGGCTGACGTTCTTAGAAATGCCAGGATCAGACACCATTTCCAAGAAAGAATACATAGACTTGATCGCATCTTAGATGTGAATCATGTGGTGGATCTCTATAATAGTACATTGAGGGACTTCATAGTTAAGCATACATCACTGAAGACAAAGGAAATGCCAAAGGAGACCATTCCTTCCATGGGATAATAATGACATACAAGTTGCAAAGAGACATTGAAGGTATTGTGAGCAACTCGGGATCACAACCGATGTGTGTATTTACTATGAAATGTTTGCTGTCATAAACATTTAGATTAAAATACCCTTGCCTCTGCCAAATCAGAATATTACATTACAAAGACAAATGCCGGTATCTGTATTCAAAGAAGGTTTTCAATGTTGTGAACAAAGTACTACATAACGTTCAGACTCATACCAAATATCATCAACTCAGTTAAACATATATTTTAATAACTTCTGCTGTGAATATATACTAAATAAACACGATGCGCTCCCTTCCAGGACCTTATTACATAATCTGTCATTGGTAGAAGATTCTTACTTTTCCATGATGGATAATTTGAGCCTTTTACAGATACTAATATCAGGCTGTTACTGGAACGGTTATCTAATCCTTTCTGTGCAGTTGACCCTTTTCCCACATGGCTGGTGAAAGAGTGTCTGGGTGATCTGATAAGTCCGATTACAGATATTGTTTATAAACAGATATCTTTGGTGGTTTTCCAAGTTCCATCAAAGCTGTCCTTGTAAAACCACAGTATGGACAATAATATTCTAAAGAATTACAGATTGTTTCATATCTTTTGGTTTTATTTAAAGTTATAGAAAGGCAGTTGATTTCCATCTAAAAAAATATTTAGCTAACAATAAAGTTAATAAATCGCTTGGTTTTCATAATCTATACCCGTCGTCACGGCATTATTGCTCAGCGATATGGCGTTAAATATCACTTGCTCATGAAACACCTGAATATATAACTGGATCCTGACAATGACTTAAATTACTCATCTCACTTACTAGAACAAAGGATAAAATAGATATCTCAACAAACTTGCAAACTTACAATATGCAAATGACATGCCTTCCTCCAAATTTCACTCTGATCCGTTTAAGGAAAATAAATATCGATAAAACATGTTTTAGCGCCAGCGTATCCAAATGAAGTGGCCAAATTAAATGATTCAGTTAAACGCAAAAACAGTTCCAGACACGATAAAATAACTCCTGCACTAATTACAGTCATAAATATGAAATTTCATATCCAGTCACAATCTCTATCTACCGGAACATTTCCCGAATCACTTAAAATAGCAAAAGTCATCCAATATATAAATCGAAGGGCAGAGACCTTTTTAATAATTATAGACCAATATCATTATTACCAACCATTTCCAATATACTTCAGATAATAACTCATAAATGACTTGATAATAAATACTATTGGTGTATTTATGGACCACTGCAAGGCCTTTGAAACAATTTATCATAATATACTAAGATAAAATATGAATGATATGGAGTACGTGAGAAAGCCAAGGTTTGGTTCAGAAGTGACCTCAATAATAGAAAACAATTTGTCCAATATAAAGAAACTAAATCATCCACGCACAATCTTCCATGTGGAGATCCACATGGTTTAGTACTAGGCCAATTACCTTTTGTTGTAAATACAAACGATGTTTTAAATTATTTTATTCATTCGAAATCTATTCATGCAATTATTTATTTGACTTCATAAGATATTCTAACTTTGATTAAATTTGTTAACTCTGATCTGGATTGCTTGACATCGTGGTTTCTGGGAAATAAGCTATCACTGAACATCGAGTAATTGAACTATGCCATAATTTTTAAAAAAGGTCTAAAACATTATATACAAATCTAAATATTAAAATAGGAAATGAAGCTATTGGAAAAATGTCATACAATTCCTTGGAGTATATATTGATGAGAAATGACAATGTCTTGATCAAATAAACTACACTAAGAATAAACTCATTGGTTCATGTTATGCTTTAGGAAAGGTAAAACATATCTTGAATAGCAATCACCTAATTACACTATATTATTCTTTGATATATCCATATGTTAATTATGCAAACTCCCCATTTGGATTCAACTCACAGCCCATACATAAATACAATGTTTATTAAGCAGGAAAATGCCTTTAGAATGGTTATGAAAGCTCCATATAAAGCACAAGCCAACACATTATTTTTGAAATTTATTAATTTGAAACTACATGACATGTATTTTCAACTACATGGCATATATATATAACTCAGATTGCTAGATACAATTATGATTTCTACCAATAAATACTCCAGGACCCAATCAAAGATATGGTTGTATTTTAAAACAATATACATACCCATTACACCTGTAAAAGGTAAACCTCATATGACATAACCACATATATCAGTAGTATTCGATAGTCTTCGCCATTAATATCCTGAAATATGGTACTCGATCTCGGAAAATATTAGCTCAATTAAAATTGTTGAATCCTTCTGTAAGCATCTAAAAAAAAGTATTCATACATATTGATACTGATAAAATAATCATACTGGCAACGGTTTTTGTCCCCACGACTCTCAACAATCACCATATATGATTTTCTCACGGGATGTATCTCTGTTACACCTCGAAACAAGCATAGTTCAATATTTTACCCCTATTTTATATTTGTATGCGTATCACATCGTATCGTAGACTTATTAGGCAATGTTCGTTCGTTAAATAAGGTACAAAAGTGTGATCATGCCCAAACTAAATTATATCACTATTATATTATGCCTTATTTTTGTATTGGAAATCATCCATATTATCAATAGGTTTTGCAACGAGAAAGGTTAGAGACTGTAGATGATGTACTAGATTCGGCATATATAATGTTATTTATAACATAAATAAAGGATTTCCAAACAATGAATGCTACATTAAATTGCTTATATGGCATTTATGAATATCGAATTACATAAATATTTTAAAAAGAGGCCGGCTGGTTTATACTACAAATATCACAGCGTAAATGTTAATACATTAATATATTAACATTTTCATAACGTCTTATATTGACTGTCATTTTATTAAGCTTTAGCATAAGCGTAAGTATTATCTCTTCCACTAGGAATGAAATAATGATGAGTGCCTGATTAATACACAGATCTAAATCCATTAGTAATATTTAGAACGATCATCGTCTTCGCTTTTAAGACACACAAAGAACTAAATGCAAGTTCATTGTCCGCGTTTTCCCCGTTGAATATATGTCTAATGGATAAGTAAATCCAACGAGTTCAAAATGGTGTTAGTTCTGCCGAAATGATACTGGTCCTTCTGCAAAATAAAATAAAATAATTCTTATATTTCATTAAATGTAACATAATTTGTTATTTAGGTCATGGTTTTAATATTTGGATGGAAAGGGAAATATTGAATGGTATTAGTAGTTTAAACCTCATCTGATAAACATACGTAAGTATTAAATGTCACCATATAAAATCCCATTTAATAACACCTCATATAAAATATTTCTTCTATCTCATATCCGGCTGACATTTAAGCAGGAAACCTCGCAAGTTGCGAACGCCGTCTCAGTTTTGCATTCAAACCAATATTAGCTATATGTTAATTATATTATTTTGTTTTGAAATTCAGTTGTCCGTTATTGGTTGTCAATATGTCAATAATTGTCTGTCAAACCATATGTCATAATAGTATGTAAGATTATATTATGTTTTGTGTGTTTCTAACTTTTAAGGCACTCACATACATAAACTAAGCTGTTTATCTAAGGAATCGCTTTGTCTGAAGACAAAGCGATTTATCTCATTTTAAAACAACGAGAAAAATAATTTAAATTTTATAACTTTGTATTTTAGTATTGAGTAAACACACTATTGAAGATAATAAGGACGTATCCATAAATGTGAAAATTTCATTATCGAGTTTTAATTTACTAGTATACTGATAAATTGCATTAAAGTAATGCTCTATTATTCACACGAGATAATCTAATAATCAACTTATCACGTAACACACGTCCTTATGCATGATGCTCCGTTGGCTTCAAATAACGATTGACATATTGGAATAGATTAAACAACAGCAGATATAACGTTCTACTTATGATGCTACAAAAACGACATCTAGCAATATTTCGGTTCTAATGTCAAATAATCATCTCATTAAAATATACAGCGCTAAGACCTTCGCAATAAAAAGGAACTCTACGTTGGATCTGTGTGTAATCATTAATAGTAATATTCACCCTTACATGTACTTTCAACTTGATCAATAACTACAAGATATCAAAAGTTTTAATCGTCACCCCAATCTATAATGATACAGGTGAGTAAATTATTTATAAATAATGCAACAACAGATAGAAACGAGGCATTTTAAGGGAAGAAATTTTGCATAACAGCGAAGCCAGCGGGAAGATTTTGCAATCAAATGTTCCTTTATGCAGTTTTATTCGCCATTACTTGAACAAATCACACTTGGATACCAATAATCTTGGAGGATGAGAATTTGGATTTTGTTCAGAATATATTTGGAACATCTCTTTCAATAAAAGTCGCAGACTTTAACATCATCAGTTTCACGAAAATACTCGCACGATCTAGTGCTGATACAACGGTTAAGGAACTAAATAATTTGCCAATCTGATGTTGAATGGATATTTTGAGTCACATAAATATTTTGCTCACGTGAAGGACGATCTAAGGAAGGAATTCACTTTTCCAAGACAGATTCAAGATCAAGTTTATAACTATTTTAATACAATAACACCAATAATTTGGAATAATAAGCCATTTGTAAGAGTTGGTATCCACGTTCGTCGAACAGACCAGATAACTGAAGAGAGACAGAAGAGAGGTTGTATTCCACGTCCAAAAGGTTTTTATGTTCATGCCATGGAGTATTTTAAGCAGAAATACAACAGAGTACAGTTTATTGTAACTAGTGATGACTTAGCTTGGTGTAAGGAGAATATCTTAAGTGAACATATTGAATACTCGACTCACAATTATATCATAGATCTTGCTATTATCTCTCTAAGTAATCACATTATTATATCTCTTGATATTTATTCATGGTGGGCTGGATGGTTGTGTAAGGGTACGACCATATATTATGGAATACTCTCGATATGAGTATGTTTGGAATTAAGAATAAGGCAGACTGCATCATATACACAGGTCACTTTGATTTATTTTCAACAGATAAACTACTTAATACAGTTTAGTAATCCAAACCAATGTGAGAAACATTTTTATAGACACCCATATTGTCTGAATAGGAAACGATTGGAACATATTCTGAAACCATCAAAAAGAAATGAGATCACATTATTAAAACAATCACGCATTTTACATTCAATAATTACAATGCTTTGTACAAGAGGAAAACAACATTATTTCTAATTGTTTTTTGCTTTATCTATATGATTACAAACAAATGACAAATTCATGTCAGTAACATGGGTCCCCCCTACGACAATTCATATATTCATCAAAAAACGATGTGGCATGATTCTGCTGAGTCGTTCAATTTCATTCGGATAGGTGTTCGTCCACACATCAAATGAGGTTGTCTTGAAGTCGGTAACTCTCCTTGGAAGATGTTCATGACCTTTATTACGCCGCCCCCCCCCCCCTTCCCAACTAGGTACATGCAACGATATGTTGTTCAAGAGAAACAGCAGCTCTGTCCGTGATAACAACATGCTCAAAGAAATTCGTTAATTCAAGAGAAGTATGAGGACAAGCATTATCCTGCAAGAAAATTAACCCGTCTCGAGTCTGATCAAAGAATCTACAGATCTGTGCGACTCTCTAATTATATACCAGCCGACTTTATCACTGATCTTTCACCAAATATATTCACTCCAACGTACATTACATTCTGCAAACCGGGTTTATATTTTCTATACAGCCTCAATCATCCATCATTCTTTAAAAGAGCGAAACGACTCTATTCTGAGAAGATTCCAGTTGCCCGCCGTCTCCCAATTCTTATTTCCCCGGCTGACATGTTTCCTGACTCTACAATAAAACGTCATCATATGTTCCCTCTGGAATGTTTTCAGCTATCTGGTTACCACTTTGGGTATTAGTTGCATGTCGGAGGTCACAATGCAAATGTATAGCTACGATGACGTGGCTGTGCAGGGCACAACACAATACGTAGTGATCCACTCTGGCTTAGACTACCAATGACGTCATTTGTCTTGTTTTTATTGCATAGCCAACCGTATCCCGATATTGCGTTCATAATCATCCAGCCACATTTCTGGACACGCCGAGTCTCTTCGGTTACCAATCGCTGGATCGAGACATCTTTCAGCAATTGAACCGTTGTTATAATATTCAATGAACTCAAGAACCATCTAACAGAATACCCCACCAGAGACAAAACACACACACAATGGATAACTAATGTATGAATATTCCTGTTTTGCTTCTGTAGACAAAGAGAGATGTATCCATGACTTATCACTATTTTGACATGATTATAGAAAATAATTAGTAAAAATTAATTTTGTTACTCAATATTATTTTGATGAGTGTACACCAGAAAACACATTTACACTACTGCAAAATGAATTATTATTGGACTTGAATGAAACATTGTCTCTAAGCGGAATCTATTAAACAAATATACTTATTTGAAGGAGATAATAAAAAGTTAATTATCTGATACTAATTATGCTCGGTTATCAAACTGAGATAAGGGACTAAACAAATTACAAACATGTTGATAACATCACAGACTGATTGGTTTCAACACTTTATAATCTTCTAAAGCAGATGTCCCGTCGTGTATAGAAGTTAATAAATATTACTGTATAGGGTCGTTAGATCAATAGGAGGTGTGTTTATATGCAGTGTGTCGATGTTTCCTAATAATAAAATACTACAGATACGAACTGCGTAATGTAATTGTGTTCATCTACCCCTAATTCGGGTTCATTTAGTATATGCAGTTACGTGTAGTTGGATTGCAATTAAATAACACACATATATATATATATATATATATATATATATATATATATATATAGAGAGAGAGAGAGAGAGAGAGAGAGAGAGAGAGAGAGAGAGAGAGACAGATAGAGAGAGAGAGAGAAAAAGTGTGTGATTGATATATATATATATATATATATATATATATATATATAAGAGAGAGAGAGAGAGAGAGAGAGAGAGAGAGAGGAGAGAGAGAGAATGAGAGAGGAGAGAGAGAGCGAGAGAGATAGCTCAAAAATCTATATATACATAAATCTATTTAAATAAAAGCAAATATATAACAAAATATATATATAAACACATACACATCTCTCTCTCTCTCTCTCTCTCTCTCTCTCTCTCTCTCTCCCACTATATATATATATATATATATATATATATATATATATATATATATATATATATATATATATATATATATTATAATATTACCTTTTAAGGAGAATGACATGTGTATGGATTGAGGATATAGGTATTCATATGCTACTCACCCACTGGTTTGACGGCATAGCTATGTTTTCAAATCACACAGATGTAACATCTTCCTATAAGGTATATATATATATATATATATATATATATATATATATATATATATATACGTATGTGTTTGTGAATATATAACACTTACTAAAGAGGAATCGGGTGCGCATCCTCCAATACACACGTGTATCTTTAGTTTACCTGTAAATATGACGTTTATACATGTATATCGAGAAGAAAGATATTGTCTGGAATATTTATCGGATAGTTCAGCTATCAGATAAGTCGCACCAGTAAAACTGGCATATTTTGCATATCGAATAATATGGATTCATTTTATGCTCGTATAAATTGATTATATTTATTTATTTTGCATTTCTTTTATTTTATTTGTAATCGATCACTTGATATCCAATAGTATCCACCACTCTGGTGTTAGCACAAAAAACTGTTTTTGGCTATGTATGTTAATGGTTGAGATTTGTTGACGTTGTTGTTGTCTAACCACCAGAAATTCCTTTCTCTTTGTGTGTTTCTAATATTTAGATGATGGATTATATTAAAGATCAGTTGCTTGTCCTATGATTCCCTGGTTGTAATGCCATTTGTTTACCGATGCGCTAACGTAGTTGATAACATCCAAATCAGACGGGGTCTGATGCAAGTTATTTGATCACTGTATCAATAGTATTAAATTGTGTCACAGCTATACCAAACATAAGTATGAGTTTAATAGTGTTAGTCGATATGTAATAAATGCGAAGAAATACCCAATGTTGTTAATGATATGGATATATATGCTTTTGTCATAACAGAGACTCAACTGTCTGTTTCAGACAAGAAATTGTTGGTGAGATAACTTCAACTGGATATTCAATCCATCATGCAACTCGTATTTACAAGACTGGCGGAGATTGGCCATTCTCCTTCGTGATTCATTTAAGTGTGAAACACATTTCAAAACTTTACCAACTAACTTTTTTCTATCTGGGCTCATAAGTGTTCATGTACCTATTACTAAGACGAATGGCCTGAATGCTGCAGATTTCGTCAAGGAGGCTTCGGAATTTGTTGATTCCCTTGCTACCAATAATGGTTTGATCTTAGGTGATTTCAATATACGTTGAGATTGCCAGAGGAATGCAGATGCCACAAAGTAGCTGACAATCTTAGAAATACCAATATCAGATGTGAAAGAAAGGATATACAGATAAGATCGCATCTTAGATCTTGTCATTCCCAGTGATGATGACAATCTGATGTATGTGTCTTCCATGTCGCATAATGATTTCCTTATTATCATTAGTGTATCTTTACAGAAACAAGCTGTTTCATCTAACAAATATAAATTGATTGACATGGAGGCTTTCCTTGTTGATCTGCGGATCTTTTCGTTGGTATTGGATCCACCGGATGATGTTGATCTTCTTGTGATCATCTAACAAATATAAATTGATTGACATGGAGGCTTTCCTTGTTGATCTGCGGGTCTTTTCGCTGGTATTGGATCCACCGGATGATGTTGATCTTCTTGTGATCATCTAACAAATATAAATTGATTGACATGGAGGCTTTCCTTGTTGATCTGCGGGTCTTTTCGCTGGTATTGGATCCACCGGATGATGTTGATCTTCTTGTGGTCATCTAACAAATATAAATTGATTGACATGGAGGCTTTCCTTGTTGATCTGCGGGTCTTTTCGCTGGTATTGGATCCACCGGATGATGTTGATCTTCTTGTGGTTCGGTATAATAATACTCTGATGGACTTTGTTGTTAAACTTGCATCTTTAAATAGAAAGGAAAAACCAAGAGGACTATTCCTTCCATGGCATAAGACGAATACAAAAGCTGCAAAGAGAAACTGAAGGTATTGTGAGCGGCTGTGGATCAGAACCGATTTTTGTGTGTGTTTTTTAATGTTCATGGTAAGACAAATTTAAGTTAAAAATAGCCTTGCTTCTGTCAAATCCGAATACGACAATAAAAAAGATTGACGCTTATAAGTGAAATAAGAGGACAGTTTTCAGTATTGGTAACAAAGTACTACTTAAAGGTCAGACTCCTACTAAATATTATCAACTCAGATAAAGATATATTTTAATCACTTCTTCTGTCAAGAGATACTAGATAAACATGACGGGTTACCTTCTGGCACCTTATCACGGGATATATCACTGGTAGAAGATACTTGCATGTCGATGGTGGATAAATAGGAGCTTTTAACAGAGGCTGATATCAGACAGTTACTGAAAAGGTCATTTAATCCTTAGTGTGCAGTTAACCCTTTCCCACTTGTGAAAGAATGTCTGGATGATCTGATAAGCCCCACTACAAAGATATTTTATAAATCAATATCTCCAGGTGCTTTTTCCAAGATCCATGAAAATTATCCTTCTTAAACCATTAATAAAAAAGCCAGTTTAGACAGTAAAATTCCCATTAATTGCAGACTGTTTAAAATCTTAAATTTGATCTAAAGTCATAAAAAGAGCAGTTGCTTTCCATCTAAATAATTATTTCGCCAATAGTAACCTTAATGAATCACTAGTCAGTAGGTTCAGTTCTTTATCCTTTGATTTTCATAATCTATACCCGTCCTGATAAGATAACTGCTCATTTTACATATATATTAATTGGGCTATCATTGTAGAGAGCATTTGAATGGTTCCTGCTAGTAAGGAAGCTTTATTAAAAATGCATTATTATTAAGTCAAAATATGGCAAATAATCAACATTATAAAGATATATTTTGTCAATAATTGACATGTCACTATTACTCGAAAATAAATTTCAACCTCGCCCTCAGGCGATATTTAGTATTAAAATATGAAACACGTTTGTTGGAAAACAGTTTTAAGTACAACATTTTCGTGGCTTATTTTCTTTAAAATGTTTTGCTCGGTTTAACTATCCTTATATTCTCCTAAGCTAAAAGTTAGTGACATATTTTCAATGATCATATAAATGTTGACATCTATTTTAGAATATTCTGCACATATAATAATAAATAATTGTCAAAACTATTGAATATATATAAAATGATGCGTTTACTATCTTGTTCCTTTTGTTTACTGAAACATTCCGGTGAAAATAAAAGCTTGTTCCTCGGGAATATTTTGCATCTTATACATAAATTCAGTTCAATGTACTAATTTATTACTCGGAGGAGAAATTTAAATTATAGAGTATTACTTTATGTGGATAATAGTTTCTAGCTCTATCAAAAAGGAATAATGTTCTACTAAATTTGTTTTGAAGACAATTATAAATCGTTTGTGCATTGAAGTTTGTATAATTCCCCGATCAGTACATTAGGAACTATGTATATTGGATTAGGTCTATACTAAGTTTAATTGTCTGGCATACAGCATTATTATTCTAAAGAAACATTTCTATATTTCATTTATATGAATCATGAGGCATTGAAGATGAAATGTATTTCTCGTTTAGAGACATTTTCTGCTTGAAGTGTTCAATATTTTTAAAAGACAGGTTCATCACTCATACTTTTGTGCATTGAAACACAGAATGCTACGACCTAGTCAGACAAATCTTTTGTATTTATTTAGCGTATATCTAAAACCAATTATTTAGTTTTGAAATTAGCATCTATTCAGTGTCTAGAATGTTGAAAACAGTTTGTTTCTTTTAGTGCATCGATAATGTGCTATTAATTAAAGTGTTATGTTTGATATTTTATAAACAAATACTCGAATATTGATCGTTTTCCCGATTAATTTAGGTGAACATTTTATATCACAGCTTAACATGTAATAATTTAAGGATATTTCTTTCTCATGGTATAATTTATATTTTAAAAAAGTATAAAAAGTGTATTAAATATTATATATGTGTATTAAAGTAATGTCGTTTACTAAGACACTTTGCCGAACGTTATGATAACAAGAAAATAAACGAGCTAACGGACGATTGGTTCACACATGTTTTTGCCTTGTGATTGTTATGTTATGTGGTGGCATGCCCAAAGAGATTCATGAGCTGAACTGAACTGAATTGGCTTGAATTACAGTAAACACGAACCTGAAAACGGATATATTGATTAATTATGATGATGATTAAAGCAGTTTATGAATAGTCGATCGTGTTTTGCCGTCTCTCACTGGCTTCTGACAGTTACACCAGTTACACGAATGCAAAATACCTCACAACGTGTGTAGGTATTTGTACGTAGACCTAACAGTTACAGGTTAATGTAATGTTGATTAAAGAAGAATCTGTTACGCGGTATGCACGTCGCAGATCACCTTTACGTTTACCCGTAAATATGACGTTTATTCAATCACTTTATATCTCTTAACTCGGCAGATATTAGAAATGCGTTGTTTCTTGAAACTTTTAAATTCATTCTAAAACACACACCTGTTCAATGTCGCTTTCACAGATAAATAATTATGATCTTTTAAATCACTTACAGGGTTTCTTTCGAATATTTAAATGATGAATTGTAACAAAGATAAATTACTTGTCGTAATGGGAGGAGGGTGTAAGTTGTTCCACCCCCTTAAATTACGTTATGCAAATTGAGTTTGGGGCACTTTATCAGTGTTAGTGTGAATAATAACATTGGAATTATAATGAACTAGGAGCCAGTTTTGTCTTAGGCTACACATGTCGGTGAAAACTTAAGTTAACTACATCTATTCATCATGACATAGTGGATGTGCCTGGTGACAAGCTAAGGCCGATCCAGATTCAGTTGAATATGGTGATGCATCTACCGATGATGATGCATTCATAGAGGTCGAGATTATTCTAGGGAATTTTGTTGTGGTTAAAGTAGTAGGAACGTCAAGCAGTAAGCACTACCCTGCTAGGGTTGATGTTGTAGATGATGCTGAATTTGAGTGTGTGTTCTTGCCAAAAGTGTCTAGCAAGATCCACGCTGAAGATGTTTTGTTTCTTCCAAATTCCCAGGACCAACCCAAATTCACCAGGGATTATATCATGGATAAACTTCCGAAGCTAAAGGCTGTTTGAGGATCCTGCCAACTTGTGTTCACATGCAACCTTAAAAATGGCAAGTTGTCTACATACTGGCCTAAAGTACGTGTAGGCCGACATAAAGAAACTTATGAACAGCATATATAGTTTAGATTCTTTTTACCAGAAAATGTAATGATGTTAGTCTATAGATTGGATTTAGAATACATGTAGAGTTATATCAATATTATATATACATTGTTATGTGTTTAAATGTACCTCTATATGTCAATTCGTTTCCATTACAGTTTCAGATAGATTAGAACATTATTTCCCTTAGGGCCAACATTATAGCATAGCTTGTGAGAAAATAGATTAGAATATTCTATAATCATTCATATGTCTATATTTATAGGCTTTCATGGGATGATTAGTATACGTTTTGTATCAGTCTTGATGAATGTCATAGTTGAGTTGTTAAAGTTAGCCAGAGGTATCACATTTTAGTACCATTACATTTCTGTTCAACATCATGAAAAACTGCTGAAAATATTATTATGCAATACATAATTGTATTACAAGCAAAAACAAATGTGTTCTAAACAGTGTGTGTTAGTGCCATGGTCACTCTGGCAAATCTTACCCCGAAACTAGCACAACTTTTCCCAAAGAGTGGCACAACCTAACCCAGATATGGCATAAGTTGTGCAACTTTACAAACCATTTCTACCCCCCCCCTACACAATTATGAGAAATCCTGTGGTGATAATATTGCCCTTATATGTGAAGAAGATCTTGCTCTTTGTGGCTTACTCTTAATTTTTGTTATGTTGATAACTTGAACTCCCAGTCGAGTTAACTGGAAAATGGCATAACGAACACCCCCCCCCCTCATCCCCTACAACCCCGTGGTTTTAATACCATTTGTTTAGCTATACGTCCACTTAAACATTGGTGGAAAATATCTGCTTTTTTAAGAAAAATATATGTAATGTTGAATTTGTAAAAAATTAGGTATTTTCCTGTTGGAATAATTTTGTCTTATATTTCATCTGCCATGAAATGACTTGTATTGGTCGTCTTAGCCTATTTTGATGAAACGGTCTATAGTCTGTTCTCACATGGATGACTGGGTATCTTGCATCTTCTTTTTTTTCAATTATGTTTGACTGGTCTAACTAATTGGAATCCAATAAATTACGATTACGCTGTTCTAACCATATCTGAGTGCTACTTGTCTATGTCTATTTTAAACCAATCAATAAAAATAGAACGCTATGCTAAGTAAACAAAATTGTTGGATCTTAGCTATGTATAAAATGGTTTGGGAATATATTCAGTCAATTTGGAATTTATTATTTTAGATATAGTCTTCTTGGTGTACTATTCGCATTGGGTGATTTATTTAGTCACAATGAACACATATGTTATGTTCAGAATAAATTTTAAAATAAGCATTCTGATAAATTGGCAAAAGCAATACTCTAGTAATAAATAGGTTAACTGCTTGATTTTTCGATTACATATTCAAATATACTAAAACACTTCTCTGAAATTATTTCATGTTTTCATGTAATCACTGAATGAAACACACAGCCATGAAGAAATATTAATAAAATCATTAACGCGGATTATAATAAATTTGCTAATGCATAGAGACAGACCAACATTTAAATAGAATTATAAAGGCGTTTGAACAAATTAGACGTAAACAACTCATACGGTTGAGCACATATAATGATATATACCCAATTATGTCTACCGAAATTAATATTTCATATCTTCTACTAACACTGCGTCTATTTCTTCGCCCTATTTAAAAGGTTTGGAACCCATCAGTATGTCTGCGATATAATCAACATGTCTGCTTTTATTTAGAAGAATTGATATGTTGCGATAATGAAGAACAAAAAAAGATTATATTTCGACTTCTTTCAAATCCTACACTGAAACATTAAATTACAGGCGCATAATGCTACTTATTCTGGATGTTATATTATCTACACGGCTTTTACTTACCTCAGTATCGTGACGCAGCAGAATTATTATAACAATAATGGATACCAACAGATAAGCTATATTAGATACATATACACATCCCGGAGTGAATATGAAAAAAAGGAAGATAATATCAGAGAGAAAGCAATATGTGCTAAAAATAATGAGGTGAGGTATCTGTGTGTGTGATACAATTTGGATATAACTGTTAACATAAAGACAACATCAACAAGCATTTTTGTAAATTCAATTTCTGCATTCCGAACGGATAAGATGTTTCGTTCGTGTCCAGTAATAATTCACTTGCTCTACTGTACGTTTGTCTGTTGTCTATATTATTCAAAACAAATCAGGCAGATTTTGGCTTCTACTAATTATGTTCTATAATCTTCTGAAATAGGAGAATATACAGACCTTTTTCCTATAAAAGAACACTGAAGTTTATTTCTGGACAAACTCTTATTATATACAGAAGCAAACTCAGAGTATTAATACATTAGTTATTCGTTGTATGTGTTGTGTTGGTTGTGGTGCAAGGTACTAGAAGCTTCTTGGGTTCACTGAACGTTTCCAGAGTTAACCAAATGCTGAAAAATTGCTCCACCCAGAGACTGCTCGCCCAGATATTCAGAATGTCCAGGTGTATGGTTAGACGATAATAGATATGCTATCGGGAGACAGCTTAGTATGTAAGAAGACCAAACCTGGGCAATCAAAGGTGTACTACGTCGAGGCACGATCGCTATGTAATGAACTGTTGCTTGCGGAACCGTTTAAGGCTCAAGATCATATAAATAACCAAGTTATTGTCAGATAACCTTAGGTCCAGTCAACGAGTGATCACAGTGATGACTGAATGACGGTGCGACGTCGCCCAGGAAGCCAATTTGCAGAATGCAATGTGGAAGGACTAATTGCTTTTGTTGATGGCTCAGTGATGAATTTGTCTGGTAATGGAATCGCACGGGCCTGTACATATTTTGACTAGATGGAATAATCAGATTACGAAACAGTGGGTCAGTACCAAAATCCATCATACGATCATAGGCTGCCGTAATGTGCGATGAGTTCATTTTCAAGCAGAAAGATGATGGTCCAAACACTGTTGCGCGTGTTTATGACCTTATTTAAGGAGGATGACATCTTCGTCATGGACCAACCAGTTGGTTCAATGGACCTATAACCAAAGGTACATTGCTGAATCACGGTAAAGAACCACATTTCAGCTCGTGGGAATCCTCCAAAGATAATTAATTAATCCTTAGGATACAAGGTAATTCGTAATTCAGGACAATTTTCTTTGAGAATTTCGCGAAAATCCATCAAAGTGATATTTATCGACTGATCATTGGTTTTTAATTGCTTAAATAAAGCAAAATGTGTTTAGAAAATTGAATTTTCCACTCTTTTTAGTAAACATCAAGGTTAGTGGCTGCAAAACGAATATGTTAATAGTGTAAATTAAGCATTTCAGAAATATTTAAAAAATATATAATAATTCATTATCTAGTCGAGTAATGACAAATTGGCTGAATAAACGAAAAACTATTTGCTACCTTAATTGTCTCAATAGTGCATATAAAAGAAGTGAAGTTGTCCATTCACCATCTCTGTAAGTAGGCTGAGTTTAAGCCAGAGAAATCACACATACATACACCCGAACACAAATCTAAACACCCAAAATCATCGTATTAGTTCTTCTTCTTCTCATTCGATTGTTATATAATAATATATACTAATGTGCTACATTTATATAGCGCCCTATTCAGCTAGAAGCTTATCACAGGCGCTTTACAAAATTAGTATCCCCGACTGAGACTTGTTTCCAACCACCACATATATCAACTCCCAAGGGATCACACAACGCATGATGTCATCATAGCCATCGCCATCGGGTCCTGTCAGGTACTCATTGTTTTATGGATGAGTGAACCAGTCAGCACATGAAAGCATTGCAGCTCACCGAGCCTCGAACCCGCGACAGTTCGGCTACGAGTTCTACGCTGTAACTAAACGCGGTAGCACGGCTCGACGTGTTGAAGCTAGCAGTGACTCGTGACATTGTGTGACACAGATCATGTCATGTTTGTCCACACATATAGCTGCTAATGAATGGCACGCAGCCCAATACCTCTGACAACAGCACTCGAATTTGTTGTTGGGTTTACCTCACTCTTATGGTAGAGTCATATGAGTTTAGGCTCTACCCTTTGACCAATTCAGTTTGGGTGTTCCAAACAGAAGATAAAGATCCTGCTTCGTAGCTATGCGGGAGACTGAGATCATCGAGCCCCCTTACCACGCCAAGGAACGTCTTGCTATTTGGTTGCATTATGTAATATGGCTTAACTATTGCCCCGTAGGTCAACAATATTAGATTATTACATACATTGTATATGACATGCAATATGTATTGCGAGCGCGTGCGCACGCACGCACGCACGCACGCACACGTACATACACATAGGTATACGCCTATTTGTATCGGTATATGGCGGTTTATGTGGAGGCATGGAACATTTTATATTTAGATAAATGGATGTACAGTTGAATTTATTTTTAGATTTGCGGAGGTAGGTCTCGAAGGATGTTTAGATATGTTGATATTCTGTGCCCGTTGCCTCTCTGTATGTAATCTAAAATACACACACACACACACGCGCGCGCGCGCGCGCGCACGCGCACGCACACACCCACAAAGACACAACGAAATATAGACAGCCGCACACATACAAGCATATCTATGAAATATGCTACGAACTGGAAAAAAATCTCATTTTTTGTCTCGCATTTGTTTACAAAATAACTAACCAACAAATTAGTTTCAAATAACAGAATAATGGCATGGCAATAGAGCTTAGGATATCAGTTTGTCAGAAGTATATTTCATACTGTGTTAGCAGATGTTCGTACTGGCATTGGCAATTCACCTTCTCCGTGCAATCCATTAATAAAACATTCATAATTTCTATAACTAAACTAAAGAAGCTATTCTAACTTTGTACTATTCAACTTTGTAAATGTCTATCTATGATATTATTTGTAGATAAGCGAACCTTTCATTAATGTAAAGGAGGAAAAGCTCCGTAAGCAGCATCAACTCGAATTTCTTCTTCTGGATTGTGAACTCCCCGTTATAAAATCACCACCCTAGCATATTTGTTATTGGAGACATGTGTTATAACTGCGTGGAGAAATATTATATGCATCAGATACGACCATTAAAATTGCTCAGTACTGCATTCCAACAACCCACTCCCCCAAATTCGCCGTATGCAACCACGCCCATGGACACGATTCTAGATTCAAATATTTACTCATCACACATCACTGACACAGGCTCTCGATGTAGGGTAATAAACGGATGCCCAGGTACACGTAAATATTTATGTAAACTTCAGCTGTGGAATGTGGGCCGGTGAGACGCCGAACTCTTCTATAAAGTGCTATAAAGCAAATATATGTAAAACAATCGATGTGGATAATAGTAAATGAAGAAATATCACAAACCTGTAATCGAATACTGTATAATGCGCCATATTGCAATATTATTGTTAAACATTCTCAATATATCAAATGGCACTTGAACTGCGTATGTTGCGCAATATTTCGTATGGAAGTTATGTACATGTTCCACGCTGGTTACACATTTAATAAGTACCAAAAATATTATTTAAGATTTTTTTTTAAATTGAGAGTTACTCGGATATTTAGGATACTTGATGAATACCGTGAATTTGTCATTATCTATTAATAATCTAAACAAAGTTGATTTTGTTTAATAATGTTTGATGATAAACAATAAGCATAAATATTAGTTTTAAATATAATTTAAAAAATGCCTTATATGTTCAATTCTATCCCTAATTAAGCTCACCAGCTGACTGGACTATGTAGGATTCCATCTCAAAATGATTAAATCAGAGTTTCTAATATGACACAATTTAACAACAGCGTTGAACATGTCGGATAACTAATTTATGTCTTATATATTGCATGGAAATCTAACACAAGGACTGTGATTGTCTGTACTTAAGTAATACATTTTTGTTTGTTTGTTTCTTTAACACATCACATTAACATGACACAAACTGTCTTCACAGAGATGACAAGAGAGAACAAAAGTCGTCAAAACATATTCGTATCCATAAAATAAGCACAACTTATATAAGTATAGTAAAACACTTACAAATCTATGAGAATAAAATTGCAATTATCGTTTCATATGGTTCTAATGTCTGGGCATACAATATTTGTTTTAATCTTTATGGCTAGTAGCCTCTGTATCATATCATTAAATGTCCGAGGACTCCGTTCCAAGGATAAATGATTAAAACTTTTTAATTGGCTAATGGTAAACCATAAGGCAGGTGTAGCCCTATTACAAGAGACCTTTCCTTTCAGATAATTTGGGCCGACACGTTATGATAGATTTAACTGTGTGTGTGATTGGTGGATGGATGGATGTTGCTTAACGACACATCGGCAAATTTATGCCATTCACTGTCCTACTGTGTGCGATCGACGAATCACTATCGTTAACATTTATGCTCCTAATAATGATGATTCAGATTTTGTTAGAGGGATAAATGATGTGGTAGAAGCATTAGATAATGACGATAACATTATAGCAGGATATTTTAATTGTGTTTAAACGATATTAAAAATAAAAGGGTGGAAATGCGGTACATCCTAACAACAATATGAAAGAGTTAATAGTCCTGTACATAGAAGAGGCAGATTTTGGAGAAAACAACATCCGCATGATAGTCAATTTACATTTCAGAGAAAACATCGAAATCAATTTGTTTGTTCGTGCTTAGATGACTTATTGGTATCATTGGGTCTCAGTAATCTGGTTAGATCGTCATTCCTATTCCATTCAATATTGACCGATCACTCCCTTATAAAACTTACAATGTACATAGACAATAAACCAAGAGGACATAGAACGTGGAAATTTAATTGCTCACTACTTCACGACCAAGATTACGTCCTGGATATAAAACAAGCAATACAAGAAACGCTAATAATCGAAGAAGGGGTTAATGCGGGACTGCTATGGGAAGCCATGAAACTTCGAATAAGGACGGATACTATTTCATACTCGGCTAACAAAAAAACGAAGTAATAACAATACACTTTTAGCGCTTAATAGAGGAATGATAAGACTGGAAAAACAGTTTCAACAAAATCCATCAGATGACATAGAAGAAGACACAAAGCTATGCGGTCTAAATGCGATTGGCAAGAATACGTGGAGAAATCTTCTGAATTTGTTTTGAACCTTGAGAAGCGCAATTTCAATAAAAAAACAAACATAAAGCGTCGTCTCCGTCTATCAAATGGAACAAGTTACTATGGAAGAAAAAAGGGTATTAAAAAAGTTGCATTCCTTTTATTCAATATTATATACTACCACTCGTAATATTGTTCCAAATGTTACCGAACTAGATTATATTATTTACCGACATTGAGCAATAATCAACAACAATCATGTGAAAACCTGTTGAGCGAAAATTACATTTTGGAAGTCCTTACATCGGACAGTAACAATAAGAGCCCTGGCACCGATGGTTTCTCAGCAAAAAATTACAAATATGTTTGGAAAGATATCGAGTGTTGCTGAACAAATGTTCTTGACTTCAATTACATAAATAATAAATTATCTATCACCCAAAGAGAAGGTCTGATAACTTTAATACAAAAAAGATAAAGATACATTGTTAATAAATAACTGGCATCCTATTACATTGCTCAATCAGCAGTATAAACTAGCCCCACAGGCCATAGCAAAAAAACGTATTTGTTCAATGCTTCCCAAGCTAATACATTCAGACCAAATTGGCTTCTTGAAGAACCGCTACATCGGAGAAAATATAATAACAATAACAAATACCATGGATAACTTAGATCAAAATAACGAAGCAGGAATCTTATTGTTAGTGGATCTTGAAAAAGCTTTCGACTGCTTGGAATGGGATTTTGTAGAATATTGTCTAAAACAATTAAATTGTGGTCCTTCTTTAAAACAATTACTAGCTTGTGTGACAAGAAATATCAATACTTGGCATAAATATTGAAAATAGGTCTCTTCTTGTCATTCAGTATGCTGATGCCACTATTATTACCATTAATTATTCGGAACATATTTTGAGAAAAACAATTGAATTTTTTAAGGTATTTGCAAACGTATCAGGACTCAAAATTAATTATGATAAAAGTCAAATCATGCCTCTAGAAAGAATCAAATATAATTACAACAAGATTGTACCTGAATGTAGCTTTCAATGTGCAGAAGGCCCAATAAATAGTCTTGGCGTAGTAATATGTCATAGAACAGAAGACCTCATAAAACTAAATTATAACAAAGCCCTGAAAAAAATGGAGAACATATTGAAAATATGAGGTAGACGATATTTGACACTATATGGGAAAGTCACAATCATTAATACATTTGTAATATATCAATTAGTATATATTGTTATCCGTACTCCCTTCTCCATCGGAGGAAATGCTAATGCAAATAAATAAATTGTTATTTGAATTTGTCCGGAATGCTAAGCCAGATAAAGTCAAAAGAAGTTCTAAGAAACGTCTCAAGGAAAAAGGGGGAGTATCGGCTCTTAATATAGTGTTAAAAGATCAGGCGTTAAAAATAATTTGGGTACAGAGAATAATGAGGGCAGAAAACACATGGAATATCAAGATTCAGAATAAATTCCCTGTCAATTTGAATCTTTTTTTGGAATACGAATTTTAGCACAGCTGACACCTCTAATAGTATTACTAGTATGATTAATCCTTTTATTGGAGAAGTGATAATGACATGGTCAAAGTATAATTTTTACAACCCTTCCAATATTCAACAAATACGTGCCAAATAATATGGTTTAATTCACATGTAAGAATAAACAATAAGCCTATTTACATATTTGAATTCAAAGATAATAATATTATTCATATTCATCATTTCGTTTTAACGAAACATGTAACACATTGAGTCTGAATGGTTTTCAGCTGAAATATGGCATACAGTAATGTTTCGAAACAATGTCAAGGCAGTAGGGCAATCTACAACAATTTTATAGAAACATCATACAGCAACGTAACACCCAGTGGAGCCAGAAAATGGAATCAATTGTTCCCAGTGGATCTTCCACTGGGAGAATGGCAAAATGGCGTCAAATGGATGCATAGGTCTATAAAATGTACCTAAATCTGGATAGTGCAGTTCAAAATCTTGCATTTCATTACAACAACAAGAAAAAACTGTTCCAGTGAAACATAGTGGAAAGTGTTGTTTGCACATTCTGTAATGAACAAATTGAAACACTTCCACATTTATTAGTGGAATGTGAAGTTATTAAATTATTTTGGATTTACCTCCAACTATGGTTGTATGAGAGAACAGATTGATCTAAATGAACGTGAAACAATTATAGGATTCTAAGATGAAAATGTTCAATGCAGTGTATTTACTCGCCAACAAATTTATACTAAGATGCTCTTATAAAAACAAGTTTCCCAATCTGACTGCTTTCAAAAAATGTATTACGTAGTTTTTATTAGTAGAAAAGTCTATTTCAATGCGTAATAGGAAAAATCACAGAATTTAAAAATATATGGTGTTGTATTTTGCCCAGTTAATATATACTTGAATGGCAATATGTGAGTGAGCAAGGAGTAGCAGAAACATTTATATAACGTTAAAATTTTATTGAATATATATTTACATTGTATGTATAGTTGTATGGTTGTGAATATGAAATACAAATTAAAAAAATCGAATTTCAGACTATCACAAAGGGCTACAATAAACCTAACCACATATCAACTCAGTGTCAGCTAATTTCTGCGCCAGCTCCCTTCCCCATGTAATATAAGATACCCTGATGATGACCTACGATGACTTCTTAGATTGCCTTCCTACGCGTGAAAGGGGGTCGTTTGCTGGTCCATAAAAGGACTATATATAACACGTACTAAAATATAGCTTAAGGATAATTGATGAGTTAGCAGATTTGGAATATACAAATTATAAAACCTTTGGTCGAATGTTCAATTATATCGATAGTAAGGACAACCAACACCTTATTATATCAAATGAAGATTATTGTTTTCGGGTATTAACTTGATCTACAACATAGTGACATGGTTTTGGATAATTACAAACATCAATGTACATAGCGATGTGAAAAAGATACATTTGCTTCAAAATGTTTTTACTGAAGCACTATATAATACATTGGAATAGATTAGATGTAGGGGAACCGATATATATATATATATATATATATATATATATATAATATATATATATGTTGGCACACAAGCTTTGTCCAATTTATATGATATATTAATGGCTTAGTAACGTCATATACTGTAATTGATCAAGGGTGGACAGATAAATGTTGATTCTTGTATGAATTGGTTACTTACATTCCACACCCATTAAACTACCTGATAATATGTTACAATTTGTTACACAGTATAAAGTTTCTGCTTGATTTTTGAAAATATAATCAGCTTCCAAAGGTTAATTTTTATTTAGTTTATATTTTAATATATTTCAAATAATATTTAATCTTATATATATATATATATATATATATATATATATATATATATATATATATATATATATATATATATATATATATATCGTTTATCTTTCAGCATTTTGTAGCCTTGTCGTTTCAAAATAATCGAGTATTAGAGGTTTTCTGTTATTTACATTATGTATTATATGTTATTTGCAATTATTATTTTTTACGCATTGTCATTTACAGGATAACACATCTACAATCAAAGCATTAATTGTATGGTGCATTATTTGGTGATCAGAGTATCTTGTCTCGTAAATGTTGTAAAATTTATATTTTCTCGCCGAAATTAAATATTATTTGTAAAACCAAAGGGAACAAAATATACAATGCAGACACTGAACTAATCATGTTCGCGATTTTGTTGTCATTCGTCACTAGGAAATTAAATCCCACTGTATCAAAAAATCTAATCCTACAAAATCTAAATGTTTTATCATTATTCCAATAAAAACTCTTTAGGTTAATATTACTGGATGTCACACAATTATTAAATTAATTCTTCAAGTAAAGCTTGCGTACTATTAAAGCTTGGATAGCTATATTTAATGAGGTTAAAGAACAGTAGAGTAGGATAAAGGCAGACTACTTAATCAAAATTCGTTTGGTAAATAGGTTATAAAAATATGCTCATTCAAAAAGTAGTTTATATTCGTGATATGTTTGGATTAATTTTTATAATCATGTAATTTGGATAGCGTGTAATTTTTCAGATATCAATACCTTTTCCGTTCAACAGTCATTAACAGTGAAAGTTGTACTAGTAATGGGTAATAAAATTGTATTTATAAGATACATATAGGTTATCCACGCAATGTACATTATACATAATGTCTAATAGAACAAATAGGAATAGCATATTACATCAATAAGTTTGAAAGGGACGGGCCTGTTGTACAAATGGGTGATGTAAAGGGTAATATATTAATAAATTAATATTTTTGTAACATATGATATTGATTGTCATTTTGTTTAATTTTAGAATGAAACTAAGCATTAACTCTTCCACGAGTATATATTTGGTGACTAGAGTGACGTAAACTCTTACTGATATACAAATATAAATTGTCATTTAGTATTTTCAATATTAGCATTGACTTTAGTTTTAAGACATGAAAAGACATTAATGCAAGTTGATAGTAAGGACTTTCCCTGTTGAATATGTGCCGCGTCTACTAGATGAGTGGGTGCAACGAATTCAAAGTGCTGTTAGTCTATGTACTTTATTTACATTTTATTATGATTAACATAATTCTTTATTTTGGGGCTACTATTTAAAATCGGCAAGAAACGGGAAAATATCCAGTTTCATTAATCATTAAATGGGTTTATAAAAATAGCTCATTCCAAAAAGTAAAGGGTGAATGTTTGGATTAATTTTTTAATAAATTTAACGGAATTTTAATAAAATTTTTCCTTAAAAGCTTAACATAAAGGGGCGGGTAACGGCTAAAAAATTGTTTAAAAGATACCATATGGGTTATCCCCTTAAAACGTAATTTTAATAGAAAAAATCCGTAAACATATTACATCAATAATTTGCAAGGGAGGGGGCCTGTTTTGGGTGTTAAATTATTTTAAATAAATTTTCTATTGGGTAAGATATGATATTTTGTCATTTGAAGTTATAAAAATAAACTAAGCAAACTCTTAGTTATTTTGGTACCAACGTCAATTTGGAACTGTATTTATGGCCTTACGCTGATTAAATTAAACTAGAGTTGCATAACCCCAGAATGAACACATAAACTACTCGTAGCCATTCATACATTTTCTAAATCAGGACCCTATCAGATGTTAATATATCAGTAACTGTCTGTCACGCCAGCTATCTTAGTATTAATAGAATAATAATAATAATAATAATAATAATTTTATGTGATATTTATATACCCCCCCTTTTTTCAGCTGTATTGCTGCTCTAATGCGATTTACAATATTATAATCCCTGACTCAGACCTGTTTCAATCGAGGACACATTTCAACTCCCAAGGGAGTACACAACACATGCTGCCATTATTGGCGCAAAGCGTTACTCAAATATATAGCCTGTCAGATCATGGATGAGTACACCAGTCGCTACTTGACAGTACGGCAGTTCCGGAGCATCGAACCCGCGACCATTAGGCTACGAGTCCTACGCTCTAACTAACTGCGCTACAACGGCTTGATATTATTTTTAGCATCTGAGAAGTACAGATTATATTACATTTTAAATGCTCTTAATTTTTAAAACTGTCATGTACGAAAATTGAAATGTTCATCTAATGATCCACATTGTTATTAGATAATGTCTTTCGTAAATTTATCTAATTATAAAACAAATATAAATTAAATAATTAAAACTTAATAATTAATTAATTATATCTATTTAATTCCAAATATTTTATTACTTGGTAAACCGAACACTAATGAGTATGAAGACCTGTATACGAATATTAATTTTTCAACAAGGAGGTTTTATTTGCTCATATTCTGCCCAAAATAATTAAAACAACACTCAAAACTGATATGAGATAATCTATTAATCAACTCATTACGTAGCAGACACTATATTGATGCATGAGGCTCCGTCAGATTCAAACAGCGATTGACATATTAGAATGGATAATTTATTAATCAACAGCTGGTAATACTCTCTATTTGTGACGGTAGGAATACATCAGCTATTAATAGTTCAGTACAAATGTCCATTAACCATTTCATCGAAATAGACTGTGCTCACATCTTTGTGGTAATGGAAACTCTATGTTGGATCCTAGTGTCTTCATTAATAGTAATATAAACTCGTATATGTACTTTCGACTTTATCAACAACTACCATATATCAAATGTTAATTTCCCAAAGCACATGTATAATGATACAGATTTTCTCAATTAAACTAAGCATTTTGCAACATCAATGAAAAAGAAGATTGTACATATCTACGAATTTCGAGGTTTAGCAAGTGAGGTGTCTAAATTATGGGTGAATAATGCAACAACAGATAGAGTTGAGGCATTTCAAGCGAATACATTTTATATGACAGCGAAGCCAGCGGGAAGATTGGGCAATCAAATGTTCACATACGCAGTTTTATTCGCCGTTACTCGAACAAATCACACTGGTATACCAGTAATGATAGTTGATAAGAATTTGGATTTAGTTCAGAATACGTTTCGAACATCTCTTTCAATAAAAGTTGAAAACGGTAACATCATCAATTCGACGAAAATACTCGCACGACCTAATGCTGATACCACGATTAGGGTAATACATAATGTATCAACAGCCAATCTGACGTTGAATGGATATATTGAGTCACATAAATATTTTGCTCTCGTTAAGGACGATCTAAGGAAGGAAATCACTTTTCCAAGACAGATTCAAAAATCGGTTAATAACTCTTAATTGTGTAACACCAATATTGTGGAAGGATCAACAGTTTGTAAGAGTTGGTGTCCACGTTCGTCGGACAGGTCTGATCATGGAAGAGACAGACGATGGGATTTATTACACAACCTCAAAGTTACTATGCCCAAACTATGTCACAAAATCAATCAATTTAAGAAGCGATAACTTAAACGGTATAACGAGCGCCCAAAGCTAAAACACGATTCTGTTAGAGTCCTTGTGCAGATTTAATGCAAGTACTAGATGTCTCTCGTACCACCAGTCGTATCGTACATATAGTTGTTTTTGTTAATTACATATGATACTGAAATAAAGCGCAGCTTCCTTTATTTAAGTGAACAAAACTATGCTTTTTCAGTGAATAATTTGGAAAATAATACGATAGAACAAAACACAGCTATGCCTATTTTGGTTGCCTTACTATGAAACATCTTATATCATATGCAATATTACAAACTAATGCTTATAGTATAATCGTAGGCTGATGTTTATAAATAAATTAATTGTTCCTACATTAATATAAAAATAATTGTTCTTTTTATTATTTCTAAATCACTTGTTATCTGCTTATCTATATATCTATAATAATTGCATACATTTACATCTGTTTTTTCCCCTGGTTTGCTTCACTGTCGGTCTTTCAAGCAGTATGTCAAACTGATGAGTGCCTTTATATATTCTGTACATAACATTATTGGTGAAATATCTGTGAAATACATAATCCAAGTTATTACTGCTTTAGTATAATTCATTTATTCAGCTAAATACAACTTTACAGATGATGTTGAAAGAAAATGGGATTCGTTAAAAGAAACTTATATCTTATTGTTAAACCGTTGATATTCCATAATTTGCATCACATGTTTTCCTTCATAGATTATTATTTCCTTAATATATAGAAATGGAAAATATTAATATTAAAAACGCCCGAAAAGAAACTGCACTGAAGAAATATAAATGTTTTAATGTTTCAGACGTCATCTGTGTTACATATATACATTATTTACTGGACGCAGTGTAAACTTTACTGTTAAATGTTGTTTTTAACTACCAATATTTATGAATATGCAGCTAATTAAATGGAAGACATTCTAGATCATGTATTAACTTATATGAAGCTCAAATGGAGACTAATTGATTCACAAAATGTCACAAAATATTAGCCGACCAGGTTTTGGCGAGTTTAAGGGTGAATTTCCTTTACATAACCTCCAGCTTTATTCAACTAAAATAAAATAACTAAATTTCAAATTAGGGATCGTTTATTTCAGGTCAGGCGTAATATTTTAGATTTATTCTTCAATAACATGGATAAGTTCCTTAGGTACTTTGCAAATACAATGTCAAAGTATACTTAGTGAACTTCATTTCACGACCGTGCATGAAATACACCGAATTGTATTTGAGAAATAGCTCCTTTGCTGTCCCTATACAATCATAGACTATTGGTATATATATATTGGCATATACTCTATTTCCCGATGTTATCTTCGGATTCAGATCCACTCATTAACTACTTTAGCGATCATCAAGGGGCAAAATAATTATTTTTAGACTTTTCTATGACACCATGGTGGTAAAATCATTTGTTTAGCGATGCGCCTACGTAGTAGAAAACATCCAAACCAGATTGAGGCTGATGCAAGAAATTTAATCACTGTGCCAATAACACCATATAATGGAACAGCTGCAATAATGGTAAGTATTGGTCTTATAAATTGCCAGTCGATCTGTAATAAATGGATGAAATATGTCATGTTGTTAAGGATATTGTTAAGGATCTCGATGCTCTTATTATTACAGAAACTTGGCTTACTGGTAAAGCGTCAGACCAGAAATGTTGGTGACCAACTGACCTTTGTATCTGTGGAGATAAGTGGTGATGTATCTATTATCTACCGATTATGCCCCACTAAGAAAAGGGCCTGAAAGCAGCAGGTTTCCTCAAGGACATTTTGGGATTTCTTTACTATATCGCTACCAACAGTGGCCATCTGTTGACCTTAGGTGATTTTAATATAAATGGGATTGCCAGAGGAATGTAGATACCAAATAATTGGCTGGCTGTCTTAGATCTGCCAATCTCAGGCAGCATTTCAAAGAAAGAAAACACAGACATGGTCACATCTTAGATCTTGTAATCTCCCGTGATGATGACAATTTGATTATGATTGTATCTGTGCCTTCCATGCTGTCAGATCATTTCTTTAATAACATTAATGTATCTTTACAGAAACAATCTCTTTCAGCTAATGTTTTCTCTAGTATTGGATCCACTGGATGATGTGGATCATCTGGTGGATCTCTATGATAGTACATTGAGAGACATCGTATATGATCATGCACTTTCAGGACAAGTGAAATTTCATGACGACCAACGTTTGCATGGTCAAATAAGAACATACAATCGGAAAAGAGACACAGAATGTATTGTGAGGTGAGTGGCTGTGGATCAGAACCAGTTTGTGAGTTCACTGTGAAATGTTCAAGATCAGTACAATTCTAGTTAAATATAACCTTGCCTCTGCTAAATCGTAATATTATAATAAACAGATCAAAGCATGCAAGAAAATTCAAAGGGCTGTTTTCAGTGTTGTGATTAAAATATTACATTACGTCAAACTGTCCTTCCAAATATGGCCTATTGTTTTAATAACTTTTTCTGTCAAATAATATTAGATATACACAGTGGGATCCATTCCAGCACCTTATCACTGGGTAAACCATTGATAGAAAAGTCATGCATTTAAACCTTTTACAAAGACTGATATCAGACAATTGCTGAAAAGGTCATCTAATACTTTCTGTGCCGTTGACCCCATTCCTACATAGCTTGTGAAAGATTGTCTGGATGTTCTGATAAACCCAATTACAAATATAGTTAATACATCATATAGACAGCTGTATATATCACTAGATCCTGATAATGAGTTAAATGTATCCTCTTCCTTAAATAATTTAGAACATTGTATTGGTGATATTCGGCTATGAATGACCCAACATATTCTAAAACTAAATGATAGTAAAACAAATATTAGATATTTGGCATCATCACATCGTGTTAAATCCCTAACGACACCAGCACCACAGATGGGTACATCTTCGATTATCCCTAATGGGTCCGTAAAAAATCGAGAGGTTATTTGTGACCAAAGTATTAACATATATTAACATGTCACATCACTATGCCGACTTGCCTACTACTATCTTGAGAACATACGCTGTTTAAAAGCATTGTTAACATAAGAGACACTTATAACCGTAGTCCATGCTGTTGTTACATCTCGTTTAAACTATTGTAACTCCCTGCTATTTATCTGATTATAACATTAATCGCCTTCAGCGAATTCCGAATGGTGCAGCTTGCATAGTAATAAATACTCGAAAATATGATCATATCACCTCAATTTTTCAAAATCTACATTGGCTACCTGTTAGACAGCGTATCTATTTCGGGATTTTATTAATAATTTATAATTCTATTAACGATATGGTGTCAGAATACCTGTGTGAACTGGGGTCCATTAGAAAGTCATCCCGAAAACTCCGGTCATCCAGTCAAATACAAATGCAGGTGCCTGTGTTTCGGCTAAAGTCATATGTTGATTTGGTATTTAGTATTGTAGCCCCCACTTTCTAGAATAGGTTGCCGGCAGATATTAGAAATTCGTCGTATCTTGAACATTTTAAACAAATTTCAAGGTCGCTTTCACAGATCAAAATCCATAAACATTAAACCACCTGCACCGTGGATGTTCCCTGAAATTATTAACGCCACAGTACATCGCCGCTATTTAGGATCCATATGGAGCAAATCACGCATACAACTTAACCGGTCTAGATATACTAAACAGTGCAATTTCTGCAATAGACTCATGAATAAAGCTAAATCTGACTTTTATATGAATATGATCATCTTCGTCAACTCTGGAACTGTATAAATACGACTTTCCATAGAATGGCTTCTGTTTCTCTGCCCGCTCATGATTCAACTAATTCACTCTTTTTCCAAACTTTTTAATGATAAGATCACCCAAATTCATGCGTCTTTCCCAGTTTCTGCATCTAATTGTACTATTTCTTTTCCAGTTGTACATCACCCTTGCACAGTGTTTAAACTAAGCTCACTTACTGAAGTTTCTATTTTATCATCACCTAATAAGTCCAGTGAACTTGATCCTATCCTTACATTCCTGCAAAAATCTTGTTTTCACACACCTTATTTTTAAATTACTAAGATAACAAATTTATCGCTAAACCCCGGAGTATTCTCTTTTCATTTTAAACATGCCCAGATAATCCCTTGTGTTAAGAAATCATCTTTACCAGCCAATGACCTAAACAGCAATTGACCTATTTCTAATATATCATTAATACCCAAAGTATTAGAAAAGCCGTATCCTGTCGTTTGTACCTTCGCTTAAACGAGAATCACCTGTCTAATATTTTTCAGTCTACTTACAAACAATTTAACTCTACAGAAACTGCTCAATTAAACGTTTTTAACGACATAACACTAAACATGGACACAGAAAAGGTAACAGCACTTACACTTTTAGATTCATCGGCGGCTTTTGACACAATTGATTATTCTATTTTTCTAGATCGGCTCTCTATTTGGACTGGCATATCAGGTACAGCACCAACCTGTATCCGATCTTAATAAATAGGTTTCAATCAATAACGATTGCGGTGTTTCCCAAGGCTCTGTTCTTGGACTACTATTGTTTACTCTGTATACCACACCACTAACCTCACTTATTCACAGCCCCAAATTAGAGCATCATTTCGATGGCAGCCAAATATACATATATGTTTCTACAGCAGACATTGATCTTTCCCTTAAACAACTTGGTAGCAGTGATATATCTGGCTGGATTATAAACAATTAACTTAGGCTCAAAGCCAACAACACAGATTTCATTATTATAGGTACATCCGGACAACGAAGGAAATTTACTCATTTCTTCCCTACGCAATCCGTAGTCATACTATCATACCATCAGACACTGTGCATAATGTTGGTGTTAACCTCGATAGCAATTTTAATTACAGTAAACACGTTCCTCTGACATGTCCCTCCTGCTTCCATTATATTCGTGACCTTCGCCGTATTCGGAGCAAAATTTATCTTTCAGTCGCCAAAACTATTGCTTCTAGTAGGCTTGATTACTGCAACTCTCTTCTTTATAACATTGCATCTAATGATATTCTAAAACTTCAATATGTTCAGAACTGCTTAGATAGGGTTGTCACGTGTTAGCCTCAGTTTTCCCATTCCTTTCCACTTCTGAAAATCTCAGGCTCCCTGCTCTAACTCGCATCATGTTCAAACACTGCACTATTGCCTATCAAACACTCTCTTCTGGAGCACCACCATATCTATTTCCCATGCCCTTCTATAACCCAAGCCAAGAGAACTCCGTTCATTTGGTTTTCACTTGTTGTCTGTTCCAAGGGCTAAGACTAATGCTCGGACTCGTGCTTTTTCAGTTACTGTCCCTACTATTTGGAATTCACTCTCTGAACATGTTAAGTCATCACATAGCATAGTTTCTTTCGGTCACCATTTGAAACCTCACCTTTTCAGACTTGCTTACCCTTCCTAAGTTTCTTTTCCATCTAAGTATTGTTGATGAGCTTTGCATCTTACCCGGAATATGAGTTTGCGCAATATAAGTGTTGTAATTACTATGATTATTATTAATATATTTCCTTGGTGAATAAATCAATTGTATATAAACTAAGTTAATTTAAATCTGTTAATTTTGGTTTTAAGATTTCGCTCTATAGCGACAAAGCGCCAGACGTCAAGCCCAACATGAACTTCCAAACCCAAATATCAAGTACCAGGAATTGATCACAACAGAGGAATAATTTAAGCTGATAACCGTATATACGGATACACATTTACACAAGCTATCCACGAAGTGGTTCTGTGATGACTAACAATTAGCATATTACCCATCTATGCAATAACTCTGGCTTCGGTGCCAAGTCACTTTAACAACTTTCAGCGATCATTGTATCCGGATATAATATCGGGTGGAATGTCATGCTCTAAGCCAGTTTTATTTTATACATTATCACAGTGCAATGATATAAGATACTACTTCTAACAATAACGTCTTTCTGTGTAGCTTTGATTATAAAGAAAACGTCAAACGCATTTATAACACATACGAATGTCGTCCTTAACGTGAGCAAAGTATTTATGTAATTAAAAATATTCAGCCTACGTTACAATCGCTTTTATTTTATTTAGTGCTTCGACCGCGCTATCGGCATTAACTAATGTGGCTTTTTAATGGAACTGATGATGATGTTTTAGTTTGCGGCTAATGGAAAAAGATGTTCCAAATATTTTCTGAACTAAATCCAAATTCTTGGCTTTCATGATTAGCGGTATCGAAGTGTGATGTGTTCGAGCATCGGCGAATACAACTGCGCATAGGAACATTTTATTGCCTGATCTTCCCGTTGGCTTCATTGCCATGTAAAATTGCTCCTCTTTAAATGCCTTATTTCCATATGGTATTGCATTATTCACAAATAATTTAGACACCTCACCTACTAATCCTTGAAAAAAATAGATATGTATAATCTTCTTTTTCAGTGAAGTTGCAAAATGTTTTGATTTGTTGAGAATATCTGTATTACCATACAGATGTGTGAGTAATATAACCTTTGATATCTTGTAGTTCTTGATCAAGTCGAAAGTACATATACGAGTTAATATTACTATTAATGAAGATACTAGGATCCAACGTAGAATTCCCAATATGTCAGTCGTTATTTGAATCGAACGTAGCATCATGCATAAATACAGTGTCTTGTAGGTGATGGGTTGATTAATAGATTATGTCATGTGTGTAATAAAGCATTACTGTAATTAAGTTTAGCAGTATATTATCAAATAGAAGCTCATTGAAGAAATATTAATTTATGTATATAAGTACTTATCATCATCAATATTGGGCTTATTTAGAAATACAATACATAGTATTAAATAAAGGCAATCGATTAATTAGTAGGTTGTAGTTATTTTCTATCTTTATTTATAATTAGAGAAATTGGTGATAAATATGATAATGATGATGATGAGCGATGTTTTACGGCCAATTCCGGACACATGGTTGGCTAAATTGGCCGAACAACCTCCAAAGGTAATGAAGTAAAGTCAACGATGAAACAACCTTCAGATATACCCACGCCGAGATTCGAACACTGGTGGTAGTGATATGTGGTCCAACACGCTACCGCTAGACCGCCAAAGCGCCCTTAATTAATAAATTGGCAAAATGAATGTAGTACAAATTTGGATTATTAGATCAACAGTTTGATTTTCATACATGATTGTTTAAATTGACAATTAGTGAACTATTGATATATATTAGAGTGTTGACTTAGATACATAGATGTAAAAGAAAATTAAAAACATTTACTTAGACAACTAAACATCAAAACGATAATAATAATTGACAAATTGCTGATAAAATAGTATTCCTGGGTAAGAGCCTACTTGTATCTGGAAATACAGAATAATTCTCCCCAACTTCCCGGGTTAGATGTGGATTACCAGTTATATCTGTGGTGTAGATATGTTACTTAGGGGAGTTACCTTTCGTCCATATGTCAACAGTATGACATATGACAGGTCTAAATAACTCACTCAGTCAATCACACGTAAATGAATGGCTATGAATAGATTAGTACGAGACATCTTACGGTTAACCAACTCTAGTTTGAGTTATCCAGCATTAAAGACAGTTGATTTGGATATTGGAATTGTTTAAGTTATTTTTCTTGTACTCAAATAATTTTGCTAAATCGGTCATTGAGATAGTATTACTGAAAGAAGAAAAAATATTGAAAGCTGCGCCAGACTCAGAGATAAAACGGGATTTGTGAAGAATAATTCATTGTCTGAAGATTGGCTAAATATTGATTTTAATATAATAATGACACAATGATCTCAATGTGTGATGTTTCCTGCTCTGAATGTCAGTTCGATATGAACTTGAGGAAATATCTTCTGTCTTGTGTTATTAAAATATATATATGTTATCAGTTAATATATGCGTATGTCTAGCAGATGCGATTTTGAGAGGGTTATAAATTATGATGAGCAGTAAATAATTCTGCTTTTATCCAAATAGTAACCAAAGTAAACAATTATGCTATTGTTTTTAAACGTAAGCAAAATAATGTTTTATTAAATTTCACAGAAGGACCATTATCGTTTCAGCAAAACTAGTAAAGTTCTGAACAAATTAGACTTGCTCATCCATTAGAGTCAGCACACCTTCAACAGGCAAAACCAGGGCTATTAACTTCCATATAGGCTTTCATTTAGCTTTTACTCCGTGACATGTGTACAATAAACTAGACAGTCATTTTGAACGATACTAATGTAATATGTTATTGTTAAATATCAGATAATCCATTGAATATAACACATATTGTTTGAAAATTCTTTATTTGTCTTATAAATAACATTGTATATCCCGTACTAGTATACCTTCCATAGTTTGTAACAACGATGTAGAACGAGACAACCTATAATATTTCGAATACTTGCACACACACACACACACACACACACACACACACACACACACTATATATATATATATATATATATATATATATATATATATATATACCCTTTACAACAATTAAGGGAGTTAATTGTTTTTTTACGATTATTCAGCCAATTATCATAATGTTTAGTAAAAAGCAGGGAAACGACGACATTTTCTAATCACCTTTCGCTTTATTTAGCCAATTACAAGCTATTGCCAACCTCACATTATTAAGTTGGTTCCCCCTCCTACATTTTCACATTGATCACATCGATTTCGCAAACTTCTGATCCGTCGATTAATATCATTTTGTGGTATACCTTTTAACCCTGTTTCAGCAAAGATCGTTCGGATATAGGACAGGAGAACTAAATAGCTGTCCACGACGATGATGATGCCATCCACCTCAATGAAGGTCATAGATGCATGACGTGTATGGACGATCATGGTCTTGCATGAAAATGAACCCATCGCACATTACAGCAGCCTATGGTCAAGCGATAAGTTTCAGTATATCATCACTGTCTCTGAATACTGTTGTGCAAATCGCTGAAAACATGAGACGGCCCGCCCGAATCCATTAAAGGATACCGGCTAAACCTAACACTGAGCGATCACCAAAACCATTTATTCCGTGCAAATTACCTTATCCGAACCGTTTTTTTGTAGGAAAACAGTGAAATGACTATCATCTTGAGTCTGGTCTTTATTGTCTGATTACTAACTTGGTGTTAGTGTTATTTTGGAGGTCATGTTGCAGCTGTTCGGCTGTGATGAAATAGTTCCTACGGCCACAGTTCACTACGCAGCTATCTTGCATGGTCATAATACACCTTTGATGGCCCTTGGCTTGGTTTTCGTACTTACACACCTTTCTCCTAATATCATTTCTACAGCCCTCTAACTATTATTCTGGACACACCGAGTCCCTGATGACCGATCTCTGGATGGAGCCATCATTCAGCATTTGGATTGTTCTGGAAACTTTCAGTGAACTCGAGAAGTATCTGGCAGCATTCATCAACACTGACAAAAACACACCATGAATAAAAAGTATATAAACTTTCTGATTTTCCTTCTACAGTCAATAAGAGTTGTTAGCAATTTGGGCATTACGATTGGATCTAATTTAGGGCTACTCTACTGAAATATCATTATGCCACAGTCTTGAATATATGATTTGGATTGTAACATTTATCGCAAGGAGGGTCTATGAACAAATCAACCAGTTTTCCATTAGAACAAAAGTTTTAAAAATGTTCAGTTTTCTTTATTAGATACATTATTTATATCAATGTAACCTTTCTGTCTCACTTTGGTGAAATATTAAGAATGTTGCAGATTAATAAGGTCAGTGCATAATACAGAAGAAGCCTGACCTTGTTATTCACCAGTGCAATACGTTGATCACGTGTTGGAATTTTAACTTTTCAAAATATATATATATATATATATATATATATATATATATATATATATATATATTAAAATAAATTTCACCTGGGGTCAAAAGTTTAACATTTCCCAAAACATTCTTCAGATTTAAATATTTCCATAATGATAGCTTGATAAACAGACTTTCCTTTATTAATATTTATAACAAATATAGAAATCAGCCAAAGAAATCATTGCATTTGTTTCACGAACGGCATATTAGACACATTCTTTTGGCAAGATGCTCATCTCAGTGTAGAATCTGCGAATCACCAGGAGGAGGAAGGGTTGAATGAAGCACTTAGATTAAGGGCTATGACAAATGGGTTTCCGTTTGGGGAAGTACAACGATACACTTCATATAATAACTAACTTTATTACTTGGTAAATAGGCTCAAATGTATAAGTGGAGTATAAACAATGTTATTAGAACCTGTTAGTTTTCACCCTGGGAACTTTAAATGTGTCTACTTTACTTTGTCCGTTTGTAGCCTTCTACTTCAGGTTCGCTATCATACTGAGATGGACAGATCTACCATTTATAATTGTTGGTGCCACTATTTTTGAAGAATAATATTCAACTTTTCGTATTTTTGCTTTATTTGCAGATAATTCGTAAATCGTATTGATGGTTACTGATTTTCGTTGTGCAAAAGGGCGTATTTGAGAATTTGAAAGGAACTGTCTATGAAGAGACACCAATCATTTGGTTCCTGACCAATAATCAGTTCTCCCAAACAAATCTCAGTTTGATTATAGAAACATGAATCATCTTTTAACGAAAACTATTTTGAGAATCTTTCATGTATTTTTTGAACAACTGTATTTCGACAGCCACTCATATAATATATATTATAATAGTAATGAATGTTTATATAGCTCCATAACCAGGTAACCATGTTCTGGGGCGCTATACAGTATTATTTTCCCGGCTTCAGACCTGCTTCCAATAATTACTGAAACATACAGCCATCAAGACCTGTCGGGCTATCATTTTATGGAGGAGTAAGCCAGTAGCCACACGACAGCATTGCAGTTCCCAGAATCTCGAACCTGCTACCCTTCGATTACGGTTCCTACGATCTAAGTAACTACGACATCACGGCTGACTCTTTGTATAAGATTTCGCCAGCCCGTAATATTTAGTCAAATCACCCAGTTCCTGGTGCTTTCGAAAATGTGGTTGCTTCTTTCCTTAATCAGTATGACCTACGTAATATTCTTCGGATTCAGGTTCGAACGTTTCAGCCTCACTCTCCAAATCTTTAGCATGTGGTATCGGTGCAGACAATACTTCAGACTATGATACTGGAGCAACAAATGGTGGAATAACTTGATATGTGGTATCATGTCCAGTTTTCCATTTCTTCAAGCTTGTAATACAACCATACACTGGTAGTAGCCATCCACATACTACTGTGGTTCTCTGTATTTTGTGAATTGAGAAATGGGGCATTGAGGGGCGGTCACATTGCACCCTACCCTCCACATTCAATCAAAGTACCACAAACTACGTGTGGAAAACATGATTTATCTTGATCCGCATTTTTCATGATAAAGTTTCATTCATAAGCTTGTGCAAATTTCTAGATACTTTGATTTCATGCTTTGCCTGCCTTTGGCCAAAGTAGAATCCACAAGCTTAACAAACTTAATCACCAGAATGTAAGAAAGCATCTTGCCGATGACATGATTATGCACATTAAAACTATTGAATTGACCATTCCATGTATAGGCCTCTATATACATAAACGGGGGGGGGGCGCAAGAACATTCTAGAAAGCACTGGAATATTCCAGATAACACTGGATCATTCTAGAAGGTACCGAAATATCCTAGTGTGCAGCCATTGGAAGAGTTTAGAATGTATACAAAATGTTTTATAAATCATCAGGTCCTAATATGTGTTGGAATATTAGGTGGTTGGGATTTGAAACCTGTCATATATTAGAAATGAATTCTAAATGTATGGTTAATCTAACAAAATGAATGAAGAATGCAAAAATATCAACATAAGAACGTTTTCTTACAATGTCTTAGTATTTTTTTTTATATATATATATATATATATATATATATATATATTTTTATTATTTTTTTTTTTTTTTAATTTTTTAATTTTATTTTTTTTTTTTTTTTTTTTTTTTTTTTTTTTTTTTTTTTTTTTTTTAACAAAATGAATGAAGAATGCAAAAATATCAACATAAGAACGTTTTCTTACAATGTCTTAGTATTTTTTGTGTATATATATATATATATATATATATATATATATATATGTGTGCTATGTATGTGTGTGTGTGTGTGTGTGTGTGTGTAACTAGGACCTGTTAATCTTGTGGATTAAATCAGAATGGTAGTTCGTTAGTGCTTAGATTAGTCAGGTACTCCCAGTTACCATAGAGCACGTGTAGGAAAAACGACAGATATAAATACAAAATATACACTGATCACTTTCATTTATTTTCAACTTTTCAGCTACTTCATATAGTTTTCTACATCAAAGAGAAGTACAACTGATTAAAACGAAAACACTTTTTATGGACATTTATTTTCTAAATAAGAAAAGATAAGAACATATTGAAAACCAAATTAAAACAAATTAATCGTCGCTGTTCGTATTATCATTTTCGAAAAAAAGAAATTGTTTATTTCATAATACATTATGTTTAAACGGTACTAAAATGACCCAACATAGAATATGGAAAATATTAATGATCACGATTAGTGTATCATCATAGCTTATTCTAAACATACACGGCTAGATATTTCCTTCCTGCATAGCAAATGATAATATTTTCTAAAAACAGAGTCAGTCAGATATTCATATGCCATCTTTCTTCATTAATATTAATGTATGGGTTTCGCATGTTGGCGTAATGGATATAAAAGCGGTCACACAGCACGATACGTTTATGTCGATCAAATAAATTACCGGAATATCATTTATCACAAATACCTATGTTAAATAAAAATAAAAATATTATATTTGTAAATATTGATGTTTATTATTTATATTCCTTGGTTGGTATTGGTACATGGCCCAATATATATAATTATATGATTACTTAG
>JAODUP010001472.1:0-48117 GCA_025642065.1 Paralvinella palmiformis | reverse complement strand
TAAATTTTATTATTATTATTATTATTATTATTATTGAAAGCTATGGCAGTAGGAGTAGAAATATTGACATTAACATAACATTAATCGCAGCAGCAGGATTAGTAGTAGTAGTAGTAGTAGTAGTGAATGTTCTATTATTATTAGCAATTCGGGAGTTCTTTTGTTGGCCATGCGGATTTTAGTGTTAATGCTGTACCCATTGTTGTTGTTACTTTGATGATAAAGGCTGTCTATATTGTTATTGTTATTGAATATAATGAATATTACTACAATAATTACTACTACTACTACTACTACTAATAATAATAATAATAATTATAGCTGTTGCAATAAAACTAATATTAATAAAAATAATTATAGCAATATTGGTAACAGCGATAGCAGTTTTAACGATACTATTAACCGTAGTAACAGTAGATGTCATCCTTACTTTATTGTTGTTGCTGCTATTGGTGTTGATATGCACCAATAACATGAGTTAGAAAGTCCAAGGTTCTCGCCCACTAGCCACTAATAAAGCACATGTTGACCAGGAAAGTATATTATAAACTATTTTTGGTAAATCAAATTTACCAAATATAAATATTATTTATTTACAGGGATTTATCTTTAAGAAAATACTTAATATATATGTCATAGCCATAAGCTGGTACTGTAATTGCTATCAGTTTGGTGATTGATTTTAATATAACTAATCTATTTGGATAAACTTTTGTAATTTCAAAATAAATCAGTCTAAAGATAGATCGAATGATGATATGAAACACAATACATTAAAATTAATAAGTCAGTTTTGGATCACGATCAAGATGTCTCGATATATATGTATGTGGGTATGCGTATAGGCGCAGGAATATATGATATATTAAATGGTACATATTCACTTCGTGTGTTAGAAAATCATATATATATATATATATATATATATATATATCATATTTGTATATGATCACTTGACGGCAATATGATGTATGTGACTTGGTGAATCTTTTTGAGGTTTAAAAACAAAAACGAACAACATTAAGATATAAAGAAATTAAGAAATATAATAATGTGGACACAGATCATGCTTCTATCAACAAAAGCCAGACACATAATAAGACATTAAGTATTTGTTTACTCACCGCCTCTTACCGCAAGAAGTAGGTCAACAAACATAAATATCCAGATGAGCAACGCCATCATTTTATAGTAGAATACAGATCAGATCCGTATCAGATCATAATTGTTGTCAATAATCCTTAACTGAAACAAACTTTCAGTAACTGAAATATCGTTTACTAACTTTTCTGTGTCCTAGTTTCAATAGTTGTGGAGTTCTTATGTTGAATCTTGGCAAATTCTACAGGATGTCACAAAATATATTAACGCTTTAATGGATTATGTTAAAGTGTTGGTTTCTTGATCAATCTCGGCGCTGTGGTTAAGGAGGCCCTGGTGGGGTGTTTATAAATGCGGTCTAGTGTTTTTAGTACGAGATATTACATAAATAATGTAATCGATGTAAAGTTTGAACGTTTCGATGGGAGGCCAGCAAATTATAGATACCACTTTTACAGTTAGTATTAAAACGTGGATTAACCTGCGTCATTTTATATGATCTGTAGCAATATTATATATATATATATATATATATATATATATATATATATATATATATATATATATATTGATCATAATGGACAGGTTTAAATAGAGAACCGGGGAAATATATATACGTTGCAGAGTAAAACATCACGTTGAATGCACCCCCCCACCCACCACACACACACGCAGACTATATGTTGTTTACAAACGAAAACAAGATAGGAAACAACTACAAGAATAAACAACAACATTAGTCCTAAGAACAAAACACAAATGTTGATAGTTAACAAAGGAATGTAAACATCGTAAAAACGAGACGTTGTCAATGGTAAACATTTAATGACGTCACGCTATCATTATTTTCTTCTGGCCTTCCATAACAAAAGCTCATCAGTGACCATTATACGAAGATTACAGTGCACAATGAAGAGTAATTATTTGTGGATTTTATTTAAGAATTAAATCGTCCTTAAAGGAGATAAGATTATAGAACATCCGTAAATCGGTTGTACTTATATGAAGTAATTGGATTTTTAAAGCGCTAGTAGACGGAATAAATATGAGCTGAGATAGGTATCCTACAGAACTTGCTAATAATGGTAAATAGTCATAAACGTTTACTGGAAATATAATTTGTACCTTTATCTTGTAGCCCAAGATAAAATGGGTGTGCGTACGTGTCTGACTTTGCTAAACAGTAATTGTGTTACTGTCAGTTCAATTTGGTAAATGAGTGATTTACATTGGGTTATTGATATGGTTACGAAACAAACATATAAACACTCTTTCATTGGTTTTCTGAAAAGCTGCAAAATAAAGTCGAATATATATTTTTGGACAGCCGATGGAAGGTTAAATTCTGAGTCTAAGCCTGAAAAATAATCTAATTGTGGAGGAGCATGGTGGTTGTCAGATAAACGTTTGTGATGTGTTTTAGACCACGTGACTCTGGTTCTTGATCTCAAATGGCAGACGATAAAGTGATTAGGAAATAATGTTTCAGTGTCCTCTGTCACAGTTAAATGTTTGCTCGTAATTATCGAGAACTGCTCATTCATGACCCGAATCTGTCTATGACCTGTTTAGCTGTTGGGTATTACCGGTTTTTGGATAATAACAAAGTGGTTACACTTTTGCTTGTCTACTAAACCTATTAACCATTATTTATGTGTGCAGTAATTAGTTGCAGCTGTTCCGAAGGTTAACATTGTGTATCACTATCTTATGAGAATATACAGAATGACTGATATAATATACAAACATACAAACATATGAAGGACACCAAATTATCGGGTTGTCTGTTGAACAGGTTTAATTAGCACGTATACACTTCTTTCCGTGATCCCGTGACAGAACTTCCGCTGAATCTGCGAGGTCATCGCATCTGGTATAGGTGAAGCATAACTAAATTTATAAGTAATAGCTGTTCTCATTTAAAACCTTTGAGTTTACTGAATTTTTGTCTATGATTTCACGCACAGCCGGATAGTTGCTCATCTGGACACTTGCTCACCAAGCAAACGAAAAAGTGGACACTTGCTTACCAGGGAATTTGTAATGAGAAAATAAAATATTTTTAATTAAGAAATATATTTCTTAGTATCCTATTACCTATATAATTATTGGGATGAATATTACCAATTATTAGTGAATTAAAGTTCAGCGATTATTTTATTTTATTTTATTAGTATAATTATGTGCGCTGGTGAGCAAATGTCCACTTTTTCATTTGCTTGGTGAGCAAGTGTCCGGGAAAGCAACTGTCCGGTGAGCAACTGTCCGGATGAGCAACTGTCCTACACCCCTATCGCTGGTAACAATGCCCCAGAAACAATAATTGACGGGGTCCTAATCCTTGCGAGGTCTTAGGCATTAGCCAAGCCAGCTTTGTGGATAATACAACCCTGATTTTAATCCAGCTAAATATTAGCTAATCGTATTATCGACTTCCTTTAAATCAATGTACGCAATTTGTAGCAATTAATATCAGAGCGATTTGTATTTCTGCAAGTTTAGTCAATATTAAGCTGCGGGAAGTATTAAACATTATAAATATAACTATTAACAATATAGTCGTGTTAAATGGGTAACTTTTAGGAGTTCTATGTTCCATTCATATTAGTATTGAAGAGTTCGTTGATATCATGCCGATAGACGCTTAAATTAATATTCGAGGATTTAATTAAATACTCTTCGGAAAACGAGTTCAGGATTTAATATGCTGAACTGTATACGGATCAGCCGTTAACTTTGAATTAGCTTCCAAGTGACTCAAATGTGCCGGAAATAATGAGTTGTGGTAACTCTGGTTCATTATCAAAATAGACTGTTATTTACCTTCACATTCAATATGTATCTCACTGTACAATAATTAAACAATTAATTATGGCGAGAAGTATGACAATTTCTCGATGTAATGGCACCAGAATATTTATCAGATTGTTCAGCTATTAGATAAATTACACCAGTGAAACTTGTGTATTTTGCATATTATATCAAGTAGATTTAATTTATATTTAGTACAAGTTGATTATATTTAGTTATTTGTTTTTTAACTGATCATTTGACGACCTATATTATGGCTCACTCCAGTGTTCGCCATAAGAATCCGGTTTTTGCTTGTATAAGTTTTAATTTTTATTTTCACTTATTTTCTTTCTATAATTATAATGAATTATACCAGGGATCAATCGCTTGCCTTACGACCCTATGGTGGTAATACCACTTGTTTAGTGATGCGCCCGCGTAATAGAAAGTATCCAAAGCAGATGCTGTCTTATGCAAGTAATTTCATGCAAAATGTAAGTATTGGTCTTATAAATTGTCAGTCGATATGTAATAAATTTAATGAAATAGCTGATGTTGTTAAGGATATGGATGTTGATGCTCTTGTCATTACAGAGACTTGGCTGACTGGTAATGTTTCAGACCAGAAAATTGTTGGTGATGTGACTCCAGCTGGATATTCATTCCACCATGCAGCTCGGATTCACAAAAAAAGGTGGGGGAGTCGCATTCTTCTCCGTGATTCTTTGAAGTGTGAAACCCATTTGCGTTTTCAGGCTAAGTCTTTTGAAAATTACCAACTGACTTTTATATCTGGGGGGATAAGCGTTCGTGTAGCTATTATCTACCGATTACACCCAATTAAGAATAATTGCCTGAAAGCAGCAGATTTCTTCAAGGGCTTTTCGGAATTTGTTGACTCTCTTTCTACCAACAGTGGCCATCTGTTGATCTTAGGTGATTTCAATATACATTGGGATTTCCTGAGGAATGCAGATATCAAATAACTGGTTGAAATTCTTAGATCTGCCAATATCAGACATCATGTCCAAGAAAGAACACACATACATGGTCACATCTTTGGTCTTGTCATATCCCGTAATGATGACAATTTGATTAAGGACGTGTCAATGTCTTCCATGCTGTCTGATAATTTCATATTTAGCATTGATGTATGTTTACAGAAACAATTTGTTTCGGCTAAATGTTATTTCATATAGAAAATATAAGTCAATTGACAAGGACGCTTTTCTTACTGACCTGACTCTTCTCTGGTATTGAATCCACCGGATGATGTGGATCAGCTGGTGGATCTGTAAAATAGTACATTGAGAGACATTGTAGATGAGCGTTCACCTTTAATGCACAAAGGAAGTGGCAACAAGACCAATGCTTACATGGTACAATAAGAAGATACAAGCTACAAAGAGACACAGAAGGTATAGTGAGCGGCTGTGGATCAGGACCAATTTGTGTGTTCATTATGAAATCTTCAAGGTCAGTAAAAGTCTAGTTAAAAATACCCTTGCCTCTGATAAATCTGAATATTATAATAACAAGATTAAAGCATTCAAGAGAAATCAAAGGACTATTTCATTGTTGTGAATAAAGTATTACATAAAGGTAAAACTGTCCTTCCAAATAATATCAACTAAGACAAAGATATGGCCCATTCTTTTAATAACTTCTTCTGTCAAAACATATTAAATATACATAGTGGGTAACATTCCTGCACCTTACCAGAGGGTAAGTCTTTGGTAGATGTCCATGGTGGATACATTTGAACCTTTTACAGGGGCTGATATCAGACAGTTGCTGAAAAGATCATCTAATGCTTTCTGTGCAGTTGACCCTATGCCTACATGGCTTGTGAAAGATTGTCTGGGTGTTCTGATAAACCCAATTACAAATATAGTTAATAAGTCATTATCTCTGGGTGTTTCACAAGATCCATGAAAGCTGCCCTTGTAAAACTATGGACTGTAATATTCTAAACAATTACAGACCTGTTTCAAATCTTACATTATTATCTAAAGTTATAGAAAAGGCAGTTGCCTTCAATCTAAACAAATATTTAATCAATAATAACCTTAATGAATCACTACAGTCTGCCGATAAAAGTGGTCACAGCACTGAAACAGCCTTGGTTCGAGTGAAAAATGATATTATGATGTCAATTGATCAAGGTAAGCCATTAATACTTGTTCTTCTGGACCTGTCTGCTGCATTTGATACAGGTGACCATAATGTACTTTTCTCTAGGTTAAAAGATATGTTTGGTCTGTCAGGTAAAGTACTTGAATGGTTTCGATCCTATCTGGAGTAACGCTCCCAGAAAGTGTCTGTTCATGGTATTTTATCTGACATTCAGTTTTTGTTATCTGGTGTACCACATGGTTCAGTTCTTGGTCCTCTGGTTTTCACAATGTATACCCGTCCTCTTGGGATCATTGCGCAGCAATATAGGGTTAAATATCACTTGTATGCTGATGACACACAGCTGTATATATCACTGGATCCTGACAATGAGTTAAATTTCTCCTCTTCCTTGAAGAAATTAGAACATTGTATTGCTGATATTCGGCTATGGATGACTCAAAATCTTCTAAAACTAAATGATAATAAAACAAATATTATATTTTTGGCATCACCACATTGTGCTAAATCCATAAGGACACCACCATTACAGATAGGTACATCTTCGATTACCCCTAATGAGTCAGTAAAAAATCTAGGGGTTATTTTTGACCAATGTATTAACATGCATGAACATGTCACATCAGTATGCCGAGCTGCCTACTACCATCTTAAGAACATCCACTGTTTAAAAGCATTATTTACACAAGAAGCACTTGTAATTGTAGTCCATGCCTTTGTTACATCTCGTATAGACTATTGTAACTCCCTGTTATATGGCATATCTGATTATAACATTAATCACCTTCAGCGAATTAAGAATAGTGCAGCTCGCATTGTAACAAATACTAGAAAATATGATCATATCACCCCAATTCTTCAAAACTACATTGGCTACCTGTTAGACAGCGTATCCATTTCAAGATTTCGTTAATAACTTATAAATCTATTAATGATATGGCACCAGAATACCTGTGTGAACTGGTTTCCATTAGAAAGTTATCCCGAAAACTTAGGTCATCCAGTCAGATACTATTGCAGGTGCCAGTCTCTCGGCTCAAGTCATATGGTGATTGTGCGTTTAGTGTTGTAGCCACCACTTTGTGGAATAGGTTGCTAGAAATACGTCGTCTTTTGAATTGTTTAAATCTCTTCTAAAAACACACCTATTTAAGGTCGCTTTCACCGATAAATAATTATTATCTTTTAAATCATTACAGGGTTTTCACAGACATATGATTTCGGGTATTATTATACTACATATTATAATTACAGCTCCCTTGACTAGCTCCTGCTAGTAAGGGCGCTTGATTAAATATACATTCTTATTCTTATAACAAAGAATATTCGAATCTTACCCCCCCCCCCTACTGCTTAAAAGTTAACCTCATGGTTAATATATATTTTACCAGAGGTTAACATTTAATTCTTGCATTTGTTCTCTTTCAGTTATATTTGATATTGATTAACTACATTCCCCTTTAAGAGGTATAATAACCCATCCTTCTATTTATTTTTTTAAAGTATTGTAATGTGTGTGTGTGTTTGTGTGTGTGTGTGTGTGTGTGTGTGTGTCTGTGTGTGTGTGTGTGTGTGTGTGTGTGTGTGTGTGTGTGTGTGTGTGTGTGTGTGTGTGTGTGTGTGTGTGTGTGTGTGTACCTTCTAATACAGTAAAGGGAAACGTAAGATGAAGCATCTTTCAGACAGAGCCCGACCGGGGTTTGAACCCAAGCACTATATATCTGTGGTTTTCGGCTCTACCAGTTATGTCATGCAGGTGCCCTTGTTCAATAAGAACAAATATAGCAAACAAGTTTATCTTATGAAATAAATGTAACAGTTATAATTTTATATTTATGGTGGTAGAGATGATGATAATCATGATTATGCTGAGGATGATTTTCGAAGATGATGATGATGATGAATGGTGTTTTACGGTCACTTTTGTGCACAAGGTAGACTGAATGGGCCGACCGAGCTCCATCGTTAATGAAGCGAAGTCAAAGATGAAACACCCTTCAGATTCGAACTCAGGTGGTAGCGATTTGTGATCCAACACGCTACCGCTAGACAATGTTACAATCAGTGTTAGATATTATCAGCTACGTTTTATTGAACTCCTTTGTTGTTGTTAATTATTAATTTGTTAAAGCTGTCCTACCTAGAACTAAAGACAATATATTCATACGGCCTAAGCTAGCTCCATTTTATAGAAAAATAAATATAGAAAGTTCCCAATATGTGCGACTCTCTTCTTGAAATGTGCTAAATTTTTAAATTATCCTGATAGCTTGGCTGTGAGTGTCAGAATATTCAAATTGCACATTATGTACTGCTAATGTACATTTTCAGAACATTGATACATGTTACAGTGACGACATGGTTAATCCGTATTTTGATAATTTGACCGTGACTGACAGCGTTCTTGTTTGCTACAAATTCCGCTATCCACGGGTTGTCCCTCTATCATACTTCTTATCACCATGCCTTCGAACGAAAGTATTGAATTTATATTTAAAGATTGTATCTGCCTACCCATATATAAAATATACGTCAATCGGAGATTGTATCTGCCTACCCATATATAAAATATACGTCAATCGGAGATTGTATCTGCCTACCCATATATAAAATATACGTCAATCGGTGTATCTTATATATATATATATATATATATATATATATATATATATATATATATATATATATATATAATATACTTATAGTCTATCTATTTATCTATCAATATAGTTCTCATCTTATCTAGCTGCCCATTGACCATTTTAGTACTTACAAGTAATGGAACAAGATATTTAAGAAATGCAGTCTAATACATGATAATACTTTGCTTCTGGATGGGAACAATATTCTCAAAACAGCTTTTGTTATGAACTAAGGGGTATATTATCCAAACCGTATTTACATATGAATTAGAACTTTTATAGACTTATTACACATAATGTCAAATATAACAGATTGTTTACCTTGAACAGCTTTCAGGTGTCCTAACAAAATATATATCTCGTATTTAAGGATAAATTAGATGTTGTAATAAAGCTATTATCATAATTGCTTTCTTTGAGGAGCACTAACGATATATGATATCATGCCAAAATGTCACGTGATATATGGTGAAATAATCAAGTGTATCAATAGACATATCTGTACTCTTGTTTTCAATTATAAATACACACTTATTTAGGTAAATTTGTTATGGTTAAATTGAAAAACGGCCCAATAATACTCCCTCACGTAATTGAAACACTATGACAATAACTTATAGCGCTTTCTACTTCTAAAACACTCCCATTATTGGTCGAAAATAATAATCATAGTAAGAAACTCCATTTATATTCCAAACTATACCTCACTAACATTAAAGTATGCATTTACTCATAAGAAGAAGCGATGCTGAGGTAACTAAGTCCATAACATATTACTTTAATTACACTGTATTACCAATATTGCGAGCAAATACCTAAGAGAAAGTGTTTAAAGTAATCAATGTTCTATTGAATGACGTTAGTCGAATTATTCAGATGGGAAGATTACAAATGCCAAAGTATATAGCTAGTGTATATGAGGTTCACAATTATTTAATAGAGACTTGACTAGGAGCCAATAATCATTGGAGTATTGTGTATGTCACAAAATATGTAGCCAAGCATATAGCAAGGAGGTATGGGTGCCTATATGATGTAAATTGGATAAGAATAGCTCTAATATGAGACATTCAGCAGTGGGTAATGCTGGTGTTTTTTTCAGGGATTTGACATAATATGATGAAGACAAATAGATGATGTTACTTGTCTCTTTATTCTATATTAGAAAGTTTCGAGTAATTATCAAATGTTTCCCCAAATTTAATTAAAGAGGAGGAAACATTTGATTTATTGTCAGGACCTAATGATATATAAAGCTATATTTCATCGCCATATATAAATATGGAATTATATCTGGGACGCATGCGCACATTCTAAGAACGAAAGGCCGAAGCGCAGAATATATATACTAGTTCACAATATAGCAAACATAAAGCATTGAAACCACCTTAGAGAAACACCCCCACGATGGGACCGAAACGATACAAGCATTGTAAGAGATAAGCCACACGAGTCTTCTTTTCTTAAGAGAAAACATGGATATTTCGGTACTGGAATCACTTCATGCAGCGACAGCCTTTTATGTATAATTATTCAAGGTTGATGAGACAGTACGTACTTACTAGAAGATCCAGATACACGCATTAAGAAAAGAGATTCGTATGGCATCAGCTGCACGGAAAACGTCAGAGGACTACTTCAGCAACAATCTGATTTCAGTTAATATAATATGGTAAAACACGCGTTCTCCATAAGATCAGACGTCCTGTAATAGGGTGATGCGGAAACATATTACAGTATAATATCAAAGAAGACGTAATTAAATAAATGGGAATTTTTTATTGATCAAGAAGAAACAACCAAAAAAATGCACATAAGCTTTTAAAAAGTAACAATGTTTTAGTGGAAACGCATTGCACTCAACACATTTAATTAGACATGTAAGTAATTCAGAGTTATGCAAATTCCCCTATCACAGGTGAGCATCGAGTGGTAGAATTCTAATATAGAACTAGAAAAGATAAGAATACACAGACAGACTTTTCATACAGTTTTTAGAATGTGAATCAGAAGGTTTATGCGGGATATCCACATATACCGGTGCGAATAATGAAAAGAAACATCTTTGCTCTTACTTTGCAACTGCCAAAGCCATTATCGGCCGATAAAAGATGCGGGTACTGCAGATATTATGCCATGTATTGTGGAAATGGCAATAAGAATATTTGGCTTAGAGTGATAAGTCCGACACATTTCTGGCTTTGAAGATGTTATAAAAGGGGGAAATATAGGACTCATTACTAAAACTCAAAATTGTAATTTAATATATGGGGAAAATATCTTTCAATTTAATCATATAATATAGGAAATAATAGAGGCTTAAAAGAAAACGAACTGATATTGTGAAATATTGGTGGATTAGAACAGGTTGATTCCACCTTGAATATGTGTAATTAGGATAGAGCACCACAAAGGGTTAATATTACAAATTGAAACAAAGTGATATTACAAACTTTGATAACAAACAAATTGAAGCCTCTATTGATATATTAACACTAAACATCGTTGATTGACATGGAGAAGAGCCAAGTTCAGAGTTCTCAGTGGTACCCTGATGGATACTTTATTTATGATGGCATTCCTTACACAAGTACCATGTGTAGTGTGTCAAATCTGTCAGCTTGCAAAGAGATACAGTTTCGAGATGATGATGTTCTTATTGCTTCATATCCTAAAACAGGTAAGTTATTGACTTTAGTGGACGTTCGTGAGGAATATAAGAGGCTTGGGCCTACGTCAAATTGCTTTTACCTGATCTCCTCATTTCCATAGTGGTACTATTTAGATTAAAGCTCCTATTTATACTGAGGCAAAGTTCTAAACATTCACTTTTCTTTGGCTTATTTCCATAGGTAGAAAGTCTTTAAATTTCAACATCAAAGAGGAATCCGTATTTTCCACCCTCTCTCTTTATATATATATATATATATATATATATATATATATGTTGTGTGTGTGTGTGTGTGTGTGTTTGTGTGTGTGTGTGCAATACATGTGAAAACTACATTTTATTTGACATCAGTACTTAAGGATGCCATGTTCCTGTTTCGACATTTACAATTTTTCCATAGGTACAACATGGCTTCAGGAGATGGTTTACTTGGTTTGCAATGATGCAAATACAGAAAAAGCTAAGGAGTCCATGATAGGAGATCGTGTTCCTTGTATAGAACACGCCTTTCAAGGTAAACAGTCGACTATCAACAAACTCAAAGACAACAAACAACAAAGACTTATGTTTACACATCTGAGAACATCATTCTTTGAGCAAGAAATCAAACAGAGCAATATCAAAGTGATCTTACTCATCCGGAATGCCGGTGATACTTTGATATCATATTATCATTTCTACAAGTTGGCTACCAGATATTCTGGTGACTGGAATAGCTTTTTTGAAATCTTCCAAAAGAAACAGCTGGTATATGGAGATTATTATGATTGGTATGTTGATTGGTTGCGTCTATTACACTTTCCTAATGTCATCCTGATGCGCTACGAAGATATTAAACGTTATCATGCAGCATCCGTTGAGATGTTATCCAGATTCCTTGGTAAAACTCTGTCATCTAATGAGATCCAGATAATTGTCGAGGCGACGAGTTTTACGGCGATGAAACACAATCCAGGGACAAACCAGAAACAAAACCCGATGTTTGACCATCAACAAGGTGAATTTATACGAAAGGGTGAAGTGGGAGATTGGAAGAATTATTTCAATGAGGAACAAACAATCTACATTAAACATCTAGATGAAGAGTTTTTAAAACCGTTTGAACTTGAATAGAATCCAGTCTTTTTGAGGAGTATAATCGAAGAAACATATTGTAATTTACACAGATAACGTTTGGTATTTACCACTATTAACGTGTGTATAAGAAACTTTTATTTAATAAAACACATATTCTGCTTTGCAGAGCAATTGACTGTCGATTTATTTCAGAATATTTTGATGATTCAGACTTATTACCATAACTGTTGTGTTTTTAAATTAATAAAGAAACTGTAGAGCCTTTACATCTTATTTGTCTTTTTCTGGTGTCTATTATGCCAAGAGCAGCACAGGAATTCCACTGGATACATCAACAGTCACAGTAAGAAAAAGCTATAATTTTATAAAAGAAATTATCAGAAAAGAAAGTGGAATGCATTTGTATATACCGCGCCAGCTATCGATTTTCTTTATCACATTATATATATATATATATATATATAGAGAGAGAGAGAGAGAGAGAGAGAGAGAGAGAGAGAAGAGAGAGAGAGAGAGAAGGAGAGTGAGTGAGTGAGTGAGTGAGTGAGTGAGTGAGTGAGTGATGAATAATTGACTGAATATTTTAATTGAGAAAACTAAGTGAATTATCATACGTAAACGCTGTTTTCCAGCTACATAACCATCGCGTCCTGTCATGTTCTCATTTCAGACCAGTCACCACATAATCAATTTGAAGGTCTGGAGCCCCGAACACGGGACAACTAGCTTAAGAGCCCTACGCTTTATAACTAACTACGCCATCATGATTCTACGCTCTCATTATATGTACTTGCTTATACTAAATTCAGCGATTTTCAGGCAATTATCGCAACCAGGTTTTCCTGGAACGATGTTAAAATCCAAATATAGCTCAACTTTTGCATAAACTGTGCTGTTCTATTACGATCTTATTCTACGAAAAATGGGAAGATACATATTTGTACCTTGATGCTAACATTCACTTCAGCAATAACAACTTCAACCTACCTGATATTTTAACGCTGGAACCCAATTATTATTGATATAATGTATATTATTTATATAGGTCACACCGGGTATAGCCCATTTGCATTGGATACACAAATAAAATCTGAAAAATAAGTACATTTAAAAAAGGAAAAAAATATTGTCACACCAAATTGTTAACTGCGGCGTATTGAGATCAGAAAATGCAAGCAAGATTATGAATTATTATTAAATGTTTCTTTAGATGATATTTGGGAACATCTATGAATAGTAACTCGGTCAATTTAATATTAGATATATTTCGAACACTGTTTATCATCACACACATTTTCTTATCCATGTAGATCTTTGGTGTAAGTTTATAAATATTTCAATTATTAATCGGCTTTCAGTTTACAATTTATCCTTCATTTTGTTTTAATATGATACTAAAGGTCATGCTAATAAAATCACATTTTCCCAAATTTATTTCGTAGAGCATTTTTACATTCGGTTCTTTGTTTATATATTATTAGTAACATCTTTAATGGAATAAGCTGCCTCAGTCACTCTTAAAAGTAACAAGATTGTATTTTCTAGTACCCATCATTACGCGATATGTATCATTATGATTTCGTTGGATGTTATTGATTGTGTTTTAATCTAAAATGTCCAGAGCTACGGTGTTACAATTTGCCAAATGTGTTTTAATCTAATTGGTCCAGAGCTACGGTGTTACAGTTGGCCAAATATGTTGTAAGGGGGGTAAGGGGGAACTGCCTAGTCTACCAGGTCGAAAATAAAAGTATTAATTGTATTTTCTAATTCGGAGCCTGTTTGCTGAATAACAAATTATCTATTGCGCTATCAGAGCGTATTATATACCTTTGAAGGTGGCAATACTGAAGATATTAGCATTAAGTAGAAAGATATACTTATGATACGCTTAAATTGGCACGTTTATTAAAATGCCTTATGACAGATTTACTTATGTGTAATGTTGATGGTCTTGGCATTTAATATAATACGGTGAAGTGGACTAGATAATATTAGTATTATCATCATCGAAGTGTATGGAGTGTTGAACCATCCGTATATTAATACCAATACTACGTACAAAGCCTACATTTATTTCATCGTAAGTGATGCATCGTGCTCCTCTCAAAATAGCATCACTAGCGTCTGACAACTAATAGAACATATACTAACGCCTATCATTTGTACATGTACATGTATACATCCGGTTTATATCTAGTAATCTTTTGACTAAGAGATTGCCCAACCTATGTACTAGGTGTCCCATTGAGCTCAATTGTTTCCGAGGATATTAGTGCTATAGAAGTTGTAATTAGTATTTTTATTATTATTATTATTATTATTATTATTATTACATATAGGGTGGTAAAATAATTTCCGTCATATATAGTTTATTTGGAGGTTTATTCATTGGGGTTATACATGACTATACAAGTGAACCTATCGCCATAAGAACATAATGTAAAAAATTGCTGTTTGCTACAATTTACTATTTATTGCGTGTATATGTGTATGTATATATGTGTGTGTAATGGCATGGTGTAAGAAATGTAGCTTCTACCTATAATACAGTTCCATGAACAATGACACATTTTCACACCTCAGCAAAACCACCAGTATATAATTGAATAAAGGAAGTTAATTTCTTTTATTGAATAAGTTCCCTTTCAAATATAATATATGGTCGCTTGTAATATTAGTGATAATGTTTCTCTCTGTACCTCGGTGTTTGTGTGTATCTGAATGTGTGTGTGTGTGTGTGTGTGTGTGTGTGTGTTGTGTGTGTGTGTGTGTTTGTGTGTGTGTTTGCGCAGAAGTTGCAACAACTATACCTCTGAAATATCTGGCTTTAGTACCTCAGTATATGATACAGGCAACTAAGAAAGTACCGACTATAGCTTCATTTACATCATTCATTTACTGTATATTGTAGATAAAGAAACTAAATATATATATATATATATATATATATATATATGTGGGGGAGGAGGTGCGCATGCGTGCGTGTGTGCGTGTGAGTGTTTTTGTCTGTGTTGTCTTTTGATAAATTCCTTGTTTATCAACACCAATATAAAGCAATTATGTTACATTAAATTTCAGGATATAGGAAACCCTAATTCTCGGATATGTGGATTAAATTTGAAAACAAATAAACGTGAAATTATAATGTGTACCGTGAACACTGATATAATAGTGAAATAATTCCTGGAGAATACCGAAATGTGGATGCTTAAAATGTAAATAACAGAATAAAGCTTCAAGGTTGGTCGATTTGATGGGAAATATTCCTTAGCCTAATTTAAATATCTATTTCTTAAACTTTTATTTAACTATTTTTACTTATATTTCAGAGATATTTCCCGGAGGATCCTAGTTGTGACTCGTATCCAAGCAAAACAAAATACTGCCTCATAATACTGATTTCTCTTTTTAGAAGTTTTTATCGCTTGTATACAGCAAATAAGAAGCTCTACGATTACTGATTGACAAGTCTCTCACAATTTACCTTGTCAACAAGACGTGGAGCCCCACTACCACTTCCCTTTGTTTATTTCAAAGGCGGACGATAATACAGGACAAAGTCAGTCACAGTGATATTAGCACCATATTCTCCAAATAACACATGGCTGAAAGAGAAACTAATAATTAAAATATAAGGTGAATAAATAACCACATAAGTTAATGAATACATACAACCTGTGTTAAAAACGAGAAACATTAATTTGTTTACAGTAAAAGTTCATTTTGCAAGAGTTTCTTATTTCGTTTGACTGGTAGGTTTTTATCGTATATTTTTACAATATTAGTTAAATTTATATGTTGTTTTATAGTAAGCAAAGGGATAATTTCCGAGACAAAAGAAGAATGTGATGAACTGATTTTAGAAAACGACAATCAAAAACATGCATTTTGTTCAGCATTTAAGTGCTTGATTATCTTACCCAGTGCATGTACCATCTGATCTATACATGATCATATATATATATATATATATATATATATATATATATATACTGTTGGGATAGTTTTACAAACTTGTATCTTACTGAATAATGTCAGTGTGTATGATATTTACAGATTTTGCACTAAATGAAGCTGTAAACAAACCAAATTTCAAATATCCTCCAGCAAGAAATAGGCGAAAAGTAAAAATAGTATTCCCACATTGAATAAATATACTGAGAGAAAGGAGATAAACAAATAAGTTAAAGTTCATCCCCACTACTCACCGCCTCTTACAATGATAATCACACCAGCTAAAAGAAATGTCCAGATCAAAATATCCTTTGATTTAGTGTACATTGTGATACAGATCCATATCAAATAAAAATAGATCCTTTATTGTTTTGTATGCTCCGTTTTTGTCAAAGAGATTAATCAAAATAACCAACTAAAGTCTAATGCCTGTATCCAGAATCAGTTGGCACCTCGACCGTAGCCGTTCTACATGTTGTCAGAAAATATACAGCAATAGATGATATTAGCTTAATGTTGTGGGTGAGTGTTTAAGCTGTTTGTTATATGATCTAGTATGGTAAGCTTAGACAGACCAGTCTGATGTCGTGTGATATACATTTAAGTGTCTCTCAGTTATGGGTATTTTATTCAGTAAAAGAAAAAAAGGAAAACAGTTTCGTAGCTGTTAGAAGCAAACAATATTTATTTCTGATTCAGGTTGAACGCAGTATCTTAAAAAAAGAATATGTGCCTTTGTTACAAAAACAGATATACATGTCCCATGATATGTGCTAATGCGCAATACAGTAGAATTTCTTTATGCATACAGCTCCTCTCTAAGGAAGGTGGCCCGTAATAAAATCACAGTAAAAAGTCCCAGAAAAAAGTCTCAGATATTATAAATCAGTTAGTAACTGGCAACGCATGAGTTGTGCATGACGATGATGATGATGATGATTAGTGTTTTATAGCCACTTTTGTGAACTTGATAATGAACCGAAGTCAAAGATGAAACACCCATCAGGTATGCCCACGCCGAGATTCGAACAAGGGTGCTAGTGATGTGTGGTCCAACACGCTGCTGTTAAACCACGGAGGCGCCCCTAGTTGAACATATTGAAAACACTATTTATATATGATGACATTCTATGTCTGTGAAAAACAGCACGTTTTGTTCAACATCTGAAACACATTAAGATAATCACACAAAACAGAAAGACACAGAAACAATGCTAACATATTAACCTTAAAAGTGATAAATCGACAGTTATCCTTTTTATTAAAAACGCAGAAACAGTGCTAACACTCCGCGACTTATTTTCCTGTGACTTTTTAATCTGGATTATAGATCCCGTTTGCGTACAATATATCATAGTCCCGAATTTCTGCCTATCACTTACAGTACAGATATTGCTTCCCCCGGCGGACCCGTCCCTAGTCCAATACCCGTGAGTAATGTTGCACCAAGGTCAATTTTTATCACTTATAATGCGGACAGTGCATTGTCTGGTGATGTCACATCACGGTAGAATCAATCAGAGAGCAGCATTCTTCATCACAAACGATCTTTTACAAAACTTGAGCACCAGTCAATCACCTCGTTGTTTGCCTTTGATTGGCTAATAACTCACTGACTGTCACAACATGGCTTCGCATGAATAGAAAATCGTTTAGCTTTTAACATACCTTTTGAATAGATGACGATGATGATTAATGTTTTACGGCCACGTTTTTTACACAAGGTAGGCTAAATGGGCCAAGCGACCTCCAAAGGTAACGAGATGAAATGAAAGACGAAACAACCTTCAGATATGCCCACGCCGGGATTCGAACTCGAGTGGTAGTGATATGTGGTCCAGCACGCTACCGCTAGACCACGGAGGCGCCCACATTTGAATAGGAAATGGCTTCACGGTTATGTCAGTCAGGATGTATGTTTTTAATTAATTGACCACATAATGTCGTATTCGTTCCTTTGTCTTTATATGAATAGAAAACACTTATATATGTTTTATATTTGGATCGTATTATGCCATTTTTTAAAGGCACTTCTAGAGCAAGATCTTTGTATTTACATATACTGAACAAGATTGTTCCTGGTTAAATGAACGTTCACGTTCATTTGCTGACAAGAAGTCCGTATATGATCCTGGTTTGAGAAGGCCAGGTTTATGAATATTGCTATCAAGACATTTTTTAAATTCTGTAAACTTTATAGGGTACGATGCGGGCGAAGTCCTACATGTTAAGGGCCAAAATGCCAACCAGACTTCAATCACGTTCATGAAATGTTCATTCATGCAATTATCTGATATAATATACATATACATGATGTTTTACATGTATATTTAGTATGATTGCCAGCATTCGAACAATTAAAAAAGTGTGAATAATAACATAAGTAACATATTGAATGTATTAAGAATAAAATAAGCATACAGTATTGAAATGTGAAGAACATTATATTTCTTGTTTGATTTTATTTTGAATTTTACAAAATCACCAAATTTCATACACAATTGAATGTAGCCCGAAACTTCACTGTCCTTAGTAGGGGAGATTTACTGTAGAACAATTATTATTGCTAACGCTTGAAGCTGAATATGCTCGTAATATAACATATATACTTTCAGTTAATATTAATATAATACCGTGATAGTATACTGAATGTCCTGAAATACAAATAGTGTGTATGTGTTATGATATATATATATATATATATATATATATATATAAAAATAATATATATATATATATATATATATATATGCGTGTGTGTTTGTGTGTGTGTGTGTGTTGTATTTTTAGAATTGTTCTTGACAATCATCTAACGGAATGTTACCTGATAATAGGCAATACTACAAAAATAAATCAACAGAAGACTATATAAACAACAACTATTACTAGTTAAAAAGAAAACTAGGTCGCCGACTGTGATAAATAGCTCACAGTGATATATTGATGTTTTTTGTAATAATAAAGAGCGAATATCCAGTTAGAAAAATATTGCAATTTAAAAGTAAAAAGTAAACGAGGCCAATCTACACAACTAGTCTAAATATTCACTGAGTGTTATTCATCTTCTGTTGTCCTATCAGTCTGAGTGTCAGATTTTAAACCTCTACAGGATGTCGGAAAAGATGATTTCAGAACCAGGATTCCTTCCACCGTCTTATTGTCAACTTAAGCCGAGTTTCAGATTCTGACGCACTACTCGCTGTTAATATATATGTCCCCCATCAGTCAAAGGCTAGATGTTTAAAGCTGATTTCTTCAGTTTAGTATAGGTATCCAAACCATTAACAACTACTAACAATAACACAGCAGGTACTATTTAAAGAATGGAATATTTTAGATGACGGATGTTACTATTTTATTATGAAATAGAGGCTGGCTGTAAAGAATGACAAGTGGAGTTAGGCGTATGGCGGATATGTTCAGGTAAACAAATTGAAGCATTAATACCTGAAGAAAATGTATTAGATAATAATTATAACTCAAAAGAACGTATTCTTTCTAAATGGAGGATAATCTAACAAGAAGATCGATGGCTTTTACAGTAAATGAAAGAAACTAAAACTATGTCATGCGTTATATGAATATTATGAACAAGGAGATAATCATAATTAATTGATGGTTATATTTTATCACGGTAACAACATACTTTGGAAATTTATTAAACATTCCATTGCTAAGTATTTTAAAATATGTTTGACACATATTCTCTCTACTGTTATAACAAAACATGAGTGAATATCGCTGAACACTATATATATATATATATATATATATATGTATATATATTCCATTTACAAGTATTCTCGCTCAATAAAAAGCCCATCTAAACTGAAAACCTTTTCACACACACACAAACCCACACCCCCACACACACACACACACACACACATATATATATATATATATATATATAGTGTGTGTGTGTGTGTGCGACATTAATGCTCGACCGCTCGACCGGGACGAGTATTTCCAGGTCCGGTCTAGTATCAGTGTCAGAGTACTCGACCGGCCGGTCTAGTGTGGATTTTAATGGAAAAAGAATAAAAAACGAGTACAGAGCTACAGGCTAACTCTAACAGCTACCCATCAAATAACCAAGATCATGATCTGTTTATTAACTTGTGACATATCAAATAACAAACACACAAATAACTTCACTTGCGATATCCCGTCAAATCTTGGAAACATACAAGCTTCAGGCTGTGAATCAAATTAGCGTAACATGGCAACGTCACAATAAACACTCGCAGCTTCCCAGCATAATGTTCTAGAATTTATCTGAATACTCTAGATCTGTTTAATTTGGCGAATATTAAATAGTGGCAAAAATGGCGAGTGACATAATATTTCCTGTCGCCAAAATATTATGTTGTACAGAGCTTCATATGTGTAATATTCTTATTTATTCAACAATCGGTTTACATTGCAATTTATAATATAACAATTTCTCGTTTAAAAATCATTTGCCCTGACATTGTCCCCATCAGAAGCACTCATAATAGCGATCAATAGTCCTGTTTTTTTCCAGCTAAATTTAAGAACATCAGTTTGTCGAGTAGCAAAATCAAATGCATGAAACGACCAGCCTGCGTGCAGAGGTTTGAGTCTAGTGATATTGAGGCTGAGTTGAGTGTCTGCAATTTTGCGATTGGATGTCAAGGAGTCACTGACTTGATCACTCACTATACAAGGCATTGATTTTGCGTGCGAGATATGTTATGATTTATATTCGTTTGATGAGAATAGGAAAACAATATGAAAACATCATATTTTCCACCTCCTTATATACAGTTTATGTATCATTACTTTGCTGACCGATTAATCGGTTATAATTCATATATACATACCATCTGACCACTATAAACATAGTTTAGAAACGCTACCTGACAGGTGGGATGATCACTAAGGAAATAAGTTTAATCCACAGAACAGCTCAAATGTAACCGTAATGTATGGTGAATAGAAACTGCAACATAATCAATGTCAAGGTTAGATTTAATCAGCGCTCTAATAAATAAATTTCTAAAAGGCACAGATAATATAAGTCCAATTAGAATTGAGATAACCGTTAACTAAATGTATCCCTTTTCTCCTATAATATGAATCTGGAGTCCAACTATTTACTATTTATAAGATGTTTAAAAACATAATCGGAAAGCCATCATTTCCCTGACCTTGTTGTCCCGTTAATCTAAATTTTAGATTCTTCCCTAATACAGGAAGTAAGATATATTCTAGATATATTCTAGAACTAACTGCCATATCATAGTTATTTTGCCTTGTCGTAGTGTGTTCTGTACAAATATAAAACATTATGAACTATCCTCTAGGCCAAGATGGCTCCATATATCGTTGATAACCCATGTAGATTGAACCATGTGACTAACTAATTTATGTTATGAGTATAATTAATGAGAAATGGATATGCCAGTCTGCATGTAGAAAAAGGTCTTTGATTTTAAAACTAAAAAGAAATATGCGCTGTACAAATAATATGTGGATGACCTGAGTTTTGAGGATGACTTTCTAGTGGACACCAGTTCACACAGGTTTTCTGGTGCAATATCATTAATATATTTAGAAGTTATTAACAGAATCTTAAAATGGATACGCTGTCTAACAGGTAGCCAATGTAGTGTTTGAAGAATTAGGGTGATATATTATATTTTCTAGTATTTGTTACAATACTATTTTGAATTCGCTGAAGGCGATTAATGCTATAATTAGATATGCCATATAACTGGGAGTTACAATAGTTTATACGAGATGTAGCAAAGGCATGGACTACAGTTATAAGTGCTTCTTAAGTTAAGAATGCTTTTAAACAGTGGATGTTCTTAAGATGGTAGTAGGCAGCTCGGCATATTGATGTGACATGTTCATGCATGTTAATACATTGGTCAAAAATAACACCTAGATTTGTTACTGACCCATTGGGGTAATCGAAGATGTACCTATCTGTAATGCTTGTGTCCTTATGGATTTAGCACAATGTGGTGATGCCAAAAATATAATATTTGTTTTATTATCATTTAGTTTTAGAAGATTTTGAGTCATCCAGAGCCAACTATCAGCAATACAATGTTCTACATTCTTCATGGAAGAGGAGAAATTTAACTCATTGTCAGGATCCAGTGATATATACAGCTGTGTGTCATCAGCATACAAGTGATATTTAACCCTATACTGCTGCGCAATGATCCCAAGAGGACGGGTATACATTGTGAAAACCAGAGGACCAAGAACTGAACCATGTGGTACACCAGATAACAGAAACTGAATGTCAGATAAAATACCATGAACAGACACTTTCTGGGAGCGTTACTCCAGATAGGATCGAAACCATTCAAGTACTTTACCTGACAGACCAAACATATATTTTAACCTAGAGAAAAGTACATTATGGTCAACTGTATCAAATGCAGCAGACAGGTCCAGAAGAACAAGTATTAATGGCTTACCTTGATCAATTGACATCATAATATCATTTTTCACTCGAACCAAGGCTGTTTCAGTGCTGTGACCACTTTTATCGGCAGACTGTAGTGATTCATTAAGGTTATTATTGATTAAATATGTTGTTTAGATTGAAGGCAACTGCCTTTTCTATAACTTTAGATAATAATGTAAGATTTGAAACAGGTCTGTAATTGTTTAGAATATTACAGTCCATAGTTTTACAAGGGCAAGGTTCATGGATCTTGTGAAACACCCAGAGATAATGATTTATTAACTATATTTATAATTGGGCTTATCAGAACATCCAGACAATCTTTCAGAAGACACAGTGGGAATCAAACGAATAAGCTTCATTTCATGAATTTACAAATATGCAATTCGTAAGACGTATTTGTAATAAAAGTACGTTATTAAAAATGTAGTGCGTGACTTTTTGTCTTGTAATAACTTGGATAATATCGTAATATAAGCCAATAATTAATCAAATACTTGAGTTATTAGAGATCAAGGTTGTAATATCACACACGCAATTCAATTTACATGGTTCTGGGGAAATGTTCACATTTACGGTACTCGTTCCTGAAACAGAAATTAGTGAAATAAAGAAAATAATTATATCGAATATTGAAAGCAATATTTACTTTGATATATTATAAAGAATCATAGTCCTAATGATGTCCACTCACAGCGTTTAGTGAATCATTGACAATCATCTACCAAACTTGTTCTTTATGAAACACAATAATGGTGAATTGTTTGACTTATTTAATAATCTATTTAAATCACCTGCATTCCAAAATGTATTCATTAGTTTAAACTTTTCTTGTTATTCAGCTTCGTTAGTTGAAGGAATTTGTAAAACGATTATTTTCATAAACGATGAACATTATTTCCTTTGTTACGTATGTCTGTTGTGTTCTATGTGTTTCAGATTGATTTGCTCACATATTATAAATATAGGCATTATCTCATGACAACAAGTGTGTATATATATATATATATATATATATATATATTGTGTGTGTGTGTGTGTGTGTGTGTGTGTGTGGTGTGATTATAAATTAAATATAACGAAAAAGCTAATGATGACCAAATAAATCTGCATTAATAGAACGTCATAAGGTTCAGGTTAAGTTTGTAAAACTCTTTCGCAACCACATATTTCACTATGGCTCGTTTAAGTGGGTTATATTATTGTTGTGAATAGTATTGTTAAAGAACGTAGTAAACATCTAAACATATATTCTCGTTTCAATTTGCCATTGGGTTTGTAGTGTCATGCGCTTTAGAAATGTTAGAAAATGAAAAGGTCAATATATTCGATTAGAAATATAGGTAATTATTCATTGGCACATAATTACGGTAATGCTTCAACTACAAGTGATCATCGGGTGGTAGTGCTCTGAGATAAACCTTGAGTAGTGAAGATAGAAAAATGCGGGCATTCTTTGTATATAATGAGTAGGTTATTACTCGGAACGTTTATGCGGGACATCAACATGTATCATTATGAACAATGAAAGGTAATATCTTATTATTTTACTTCACAAATGTTCCATCCCAATCTCGACTGGTGTAAATATCCGGGTACTGCATACATTGTGTTATGCATATTTCACGCCATGAAATATGCTTACACAAAATAGATTTGACAGATCTCTGGTAGGATCCTGTAAGCAGAACAGGGCTGTGTGAAGATACAACGGCAAGACTTAATTTGGGACTCTATCTACAACATAACGTTGAGACATAATATATAAATGAAATCGATTTATTAAAAACCGTATTTTAATATTAAAAAGAAATCAATTCCAATTTAGTTATCGAAAATAATGTAGACATAAACCAAAACAGACAGAAGTATTACTATATTACGGCACGGAGATACTACGTGATCCTATCCTTTGTTTCATATGCCAAGACAGGTACGTTAAAACGAATATAGTTAATTATATGGAGGTTTTTCCGTATATTAAAAGGTTTTTACCGGAACACCTCATTTTTATAAGGTTAGGACTTTGACCTTATATCCCACATTAAACCAATTGCTTGTTGAGGCAAAGCACTAATCACTCAGTTTATCCTTTGACTTATGTGAATATGCAAGAAATCGGTAGGTGTCGACATTCAAGGGCAATCTTTTCAGGTACTACTTGGTTTCAAGAGATGGTTTACTTGATAAACGGAGTAAAGGCTATATAGTCACTTCACAGCAGGTTGCATGTCTTGTGCTGAACATATCATTCAAAGGAAAACAGTCGACTCTTGACAAGCTCGAAGAAAAAAACTACAAGGACTTATGTTTACACACATTAGAAGATCATTCTTTGAGAAACATATTAAGCACAACAACATTAACGTGATCTTACTAAACCGAAATATAAGTTGTACTTCGAAATCATGTTATAACTTCTATTAGTTGGGTAACAGATATCCTGATGTCTGGATCAGCTTTGTCCAACTACTTAGAGACAAACAGCAATATGGCGATTTTAATAATGCCTGATGATGATGATGATGATGATGATGATGATGATGCCTCTTCTGTTGCTGCTGATAGTGGAGACGAAGAAACAGCAAATAAAATTAAAATTAAAACATAATAATAATAACAGCTGTTAAAAGGAAGACTATTATTACAACTACTATTAGTAGATTTAGTTGAATGAATAATAAGATGATCGATAACACTACTAACAGTATTGTTTACAATCATTATCTTATGATAAGGTGTTATTGTTCAGTTGAGTAATTTAGTCTCGGCGCTGGTAACACCTGGAACATATGGTCGAGAGACCACTTACTAACTAAACAATTACCACAAACACAGATTTGTACAATATTTGAATCTACTACATGGAGTATTACAGCGGAGTGTTGTACCCATTACGATAACGAGGCTCCGATTTATATTAAGATGAGTTTAATAGTATAATAATAATAATAATTATAATAATAGACAGATAAAGGTAGGAATGGATGGCTATTACACCTTTGAAATCATGAAATGAAGTATATTAAAAAAAATCACTGTATAGTGACACACACGTATATAGTGTAATGTGTGTGTGTGTGTGTGTGTGTGTTTGTGTGTATGTGTGTGTATATATATATATATATATATATGTGAGTATGTGTGTGTGTGTGTGTGTGTGTGTGTGTGTGTGTGAACAACAATACAGTTTAGATTTAGATTAATATTAGAATGATGATAAGAAGATGATAATATTCTTGATTTATTCATAACCTTTGGAGGGGTGATTCTTCGTTCTTTGTTAAATGTTTGAGGTATGTCAATTTATCTATCTGTATGTCTGTCTATTTGTCTATTTTATGGAATATATTATCGCACGATTGTTAGCTGTAATTTTGACGTCGGGAGCACATGTTACTAATTACCATAAAAACTAAAATGGAACCACTGCCTATGTCCAAAATGCGGCTCTACTCACCAGGCACACAGTCTATAAATAGAACCATGATGTTACGTATATCCATATAATGTTGTCAGTCAGAAATAATAACAAGCAAACTGTTAACTGGGACAAGAGACAAAAACGTTGGACCAAAATATCATAATGACTTTCTCTGCCATCATTTGATATCGAGCACCGAGAAATGTTATCTGTGGGAAGTCAGACAAAAAATAATCTGACAACACCTTCCTCCACACTTCACAGGCACGGTCCTGGATTTTGACTTTTAACAGGCTGGCAAAATATAAATTACTTCATTTTAGGGTGTTTTAATAGAACAGTTAAACACTGGTTTTCTTTTGGCTGTTTTGTTAAGCAAGCACTAATATCGTTAACCAGATTTTCGATCACTTAGTGTACAATTTTTGAATGACAAGATCAGTTGAGGAGTAGAAATGTAATAAAAAATCGTTTTAGACCCGATCCCATTTTCCGCATTTGGTCACACACACACGCGTGCACACACCACACACAGACATATAATATATATATATATATATATATATATATATTCTGTGTGTCCAACTGTCTCTAGGTGTGTTGTAAATAGAATCACTTCAGCTATTTACAGCCAACTTACAGCCAAGTTACATCATAAGAACAAAGTGGCAACGTCAACGATGTTATTTAGCTGTAAATTACTTTGTTTTCATTTCTGAAAGAGAACAAATATCTTTATCTATATCAATTACTGTACATTAACAAAACGTAATTTTACAGACAATACAAATATTATTTATAATCTTCTCTCACTGAAAGGAGATTTCTTTCTTAGAGAAAATCTACAAGTATTACCTATTCAATATACTCTGTAATCTTTGTATAATGGTTACTAATCGGGTTTTAGTCATAGAAAGATAGAACAAGGTAATGTTTGCGTGACATCATTAAGTGTTTTTTATAGACATCGCCTGAGATATATGATATCTATATTCATTTGTTAACTAACAAAGTGCATTGCTGTTCTTTCTACAATTGCTGCTATTACTAATGATTTTGTTGTTACAGTTGTTCCCATTTTGCTTATATTATATATATATATATATATATATATATATATATATATATATATATATATATATATATATATATATATATATATATATATTACACTTATATGTGTGTGTCACTATACGGTGATATATTTAATATACTTAATTTCATTATTTCAAAGGTGTAATAGCCTTCCATTCCTACCTTTATCTGTCTATTTTATTATTATTATTATACATATTATTATACTCTGGACGTTTCTTCAGGGGACTGAATCCAGAGTGGCGACATTTCTTGCTGAGACATGTGTAATATCTCACCAGTCCCTAAGCCGCCAAGCAAAATCAAAATGCAAATCACCTGTGTATTAAATCTCAGTTACCAATAGACGTATTACCAGGTAATATACAAATAGCGTTTAAAAACAATACTAATCAAAATATGCGATTTAACCTCATAACGTTCTAACCTTCCATTAATTACATTGTGTCATTTCTCGTGGGAGTAACTGTAAATCGTACTTATTAACACCTCTACGTGGCCTCTCTAAATTCAGGACGGAAATTTATAAAAAGCTAACACTTTAGCATAAAGCATTAAACAGTTTGTATAGTTCAAATATTTTTTGACGTCCTCTAGAATGTATCCAGATTGCATATACCATTGAGGGAGTATTGAAACAGGGACACAGAAGGGTTAGAAAATGATGAATTAGTTACTAAACATTTGTTTTATTTAAGAACTATTTATAAGAATAATGATATATAGCCAATAGAGGATCATCTGTTATGAATCTGATATATCTTCTAAAAGATAATGGCGTTGCTTAATTGGATACTTATGTTTGTTGACATTGTACTTCCAATAAAGGGTGGTGTGTAGATAAACCCTTTTCTGTATCGTCCTTTGTTTTGCAGAATTATGAAATCAGGTTTCACGTTATAATACTTCTTGGTTTCTTTACATCTCTTCTTTGTTTCCCTTTGAGCTTGTTTTAAACGAAGAAACGTTCACCAAACAACTACACTTTATATCATTGTCACATCATTATATTAAAAGAAAGCATTCAAAACATTTATTTGAAAAATGCATATTTAGTTGATGTTATTTTGCATTTTATAGGGTGATATGCCTATATAATATACTTATATATAATACATACTTCTACTACTACTACTAATCGCACAACAACAACAACAACAACACTAAAAATGCCAATGTATATTACCACTATTCCTACAAGGACAAGTATTGTTTCCCATCGTTACTAAAGCAACACCAATAGGAATAATACTAATGGCAATAATACAAATTATACCAATATTACTACTACTAATATTACTACTATTACTACTGTTACTACTACTACTACTACTACTACCAATAACAACAAAACAACAGTATCAATACTAATAATAATGATAATAATAATAATAACAATAATAATAATAATAATAATAATAATAATAATAATAATAATAATAATAATAATAATAAAATTAATAATAATAATAATAATAATAAAATTAATAATAATGATAATAATAATAATAAAATTAATAATAATGATAATAAAATTAATAATAATAATAGGTGATTTAATTAAGTAAATTTTTCTGTCATATGAATTAACTAATCTGCTGGTCGCCTTCTTTGTGTTTCCTTTGTTTTTTACCCATGTATTCATAAAGTCATATTAATAATAATAATAATAATTATATTAATAGTGATATAAATATTAATATCATTAATAACACCACTATCATGCATGGAACTTAAAGGATTACGAAAAGCTTTCCAGCTGATATTATTACATCACATATGACATGTAATTTAGTGTCGGCATAGTTAGTGCTAGGGATAAACTCAATCATTCTTAACTTAAGGTAGTTCCCTAATGCAATTAGTATGAGCTTTAATTCGCCTTCTTACAGTAAAAACGCTGTGATAGTGCAATGGATAAAAGCCACAACTGACTGCAAATCTCAAGGTTGTGATTTCGAACCCGACTGTTTGTGGAATATTTCGCTTACTAACTTACTGACTTGTAATTGTAATATTTTAAAGTGATATTCTCTAGGCCAACCCTTTATCTATATTGAGACCAACATTAAAACACAGAATAAAATTTGATAAGAAATTATTTAATGATTACAAATGGACTATACTTTCTTTGGCCAACCCAAAATAATATATGGCACTGAACATTGGCTTAACACTACTACATATAGGCGAGTAGGTTATTACGTACTCATGCATATGATTGTTGAATGAAATGAGAATGGTTATCGTCCTATTACTGACTGGCTAATTTCGGTCACGATCTGCCAGGATTGTGCGTTGTGCGCTGCATTCTTTTTCTTTATTATAATCGTTGACGTAAATATTTAAATATTTTATTTATATATTGGGAAATGTACTAAACAAATAGGTTTCGGCTTACATTGTATATTTATCAGATATTTCATTACTGCGATGCTTGTACTCGTTTCTTTCAGGATAGGATTAAATACGTTCTTAAGATACACGTTTTGTTAAAAACGCTACGTCTTCATTATAAAGCACCTTCACGTGTATTGTGATATGTTAGTGGATTTCTTTAGGCAGTGAATAATTTAAGCAAAATTGTTTCCGCTTGTAGCTTCAGAAGTAATGAATCCGCTTTAGCTGTTACATATTTATTACTTGATGCGTTTGTATTAGTGGAGGAGATAATGATGTTGATAGTGATGATCATGATGATGGTCATAATTATAATTTAGTGTTAGGATAGAATATAACAATAAGAACAGCAGGTAACTTTACAAGTTAGTGTTGGATGTCAGTAATTTGTATTAGACTCTTTCGTTGTAATTAAAAAGTAAATATTTATAGCGTTTGTAAATAGAGGGAAACATATTTCATTCGTTCTTCCCAACGTGAATTAAAGTGAATTTGTTATCTGGACTAGGAACATCATAACATTCATACTACATACTGCTTACTCCAGCACAGTTGAGTTCCAGCACAGTAACAGTGCTGATGTGTTCTATCCATCTACGGAGTATTTGGCTCTGATTTTTCATGACGGCCAAGTTTCCTATTCGCCACATATTCCGTTATCCAATCGCTGTTCCGTGGACATGAGGCACTTTCCATTTGAGGAGCATATATGTCAGCTCAAAATTGGTACCGTGTCATATAATACTGAAACGATATTATGGAAATACAAAAATTGCGGTCACTGATTTATAAAACTAAAACAATTATCATGTGTTTATTTATCTTACAGTATAATTTAACATAATATATATTTAATGCCTTACTTCAGAACGGAAGCAATATTCTTTAAATGGATTTAGTCATCAACTAATATTTAGGTATATCTCAGAGTTAATATATTAATGCGCGGCTATCAAAACAGTTGTTCTTCCTTATTATCAGCCCAGTTGTCACTAGTATCTGGTGTTTTTATAATTACGTTTGTACCAGGAAAGTAACACCTTGTTAATGATCAATTATAGTCAGGACTTCTTTAGTACGAAAGATCCACGTTGCATACAAAAGTGTAGACCTTTCCAGTCATCTCAATATGTTTACTTATTTTATTTTTATCAACCGGTTCAACAGGCAAAATAATTACAGGTTGGTAGTATCATACTAATTGTTTTTGTACGTGTGTTTTGTAATACAAGATACGATTCAGCTTTATTTGTCGCTTGCTTATTTCTAATATTTTAATAATAATGTTATGAACATACATGAATATAATAAACTTCTGCAGTTAAGCTAGCTTATGTTTATCAGAAACGTTTCTTTAACGTTGCATTATGTTTTGTAAATCATATTTATTCATTAAATCTATAGCTTCGGGTGTGCTGGGTTTGCACTTGTTAATGGCAGAAATGTTGGTTCACATAATACCTGTAAATAAATATATATGTAAATATATGTAGTAGGCATGTTATATAATAACTTAGTGTTAAAGCTAAATCACTATTTTCTGTTTTCTATTTCAGCAATCTATTAAGTGGCAAACTTAGTACTAATATCATGTCCTCTATTATCATATATCAGTGGAACCAGGTAAAAAGGAATGTCATTCGTATAACCCGATTTACATGCAAGGTAAACTTATAATAAATTCTTGAAAAATTTTAATCTCTCATATTACACTGTAACATGATAATGCTCATATATATATATATATATATATATATATATATATATATATATATCACATAAACAGATGTAAGGTGTGAAATAATACCAGTATTCAATTTACTATTAGAGCGCTCATATATATTTATAATTTGAAGAGTATGAAGCTGTAAAGACAAAGAATCGAGAAATTGCACAAAATAACCTGATTTATAAAGTACCTTCACAACAAATTCCATCATGAATTTTAAATTTGGTTCTTCTCCATAGTTCTCAATATTATATCAACTTTAGAACATTACCAGATAAATCAGATTCTTATATAAATATCTTATTCCAAAATTATCACCTCTTTAATAAAATTAGAGGAAACATTTGATAATTTTCAGCTCCGTATGACTCGAAACTTTCTAATACAGAATAAAGAGAAAAGTAACATATCTATTTGTCTTCATCATATTATGTCAAATCCCTGAAAAAAGATAAGCATTACACACTGCTGAATGTCTCATGTTACCCAATTTGCATCATATAGGCACCCATATCTCCTTGCTATATTCTTGGCTACAATACTCCAATAATTATTGGCTCCTAGTCAAGTCCCTTCTGTTTAACAAATGTTAGTATCGTTAAATATGTGTGTTTTGATTTAACATTAAAACACCATGTAAGTGTAAGCTATTGTCGCTGAAGTAATTGTGAACCTCACATACACTAGCTATGTACTTTGGCATTTGTAATCTTCCCATCTGAATAATTCGACCTACATCATCCAATAGAACAGTGATTACTTTAAACACTTTCTCCGATGTACTTGCTGGCTATGTTGGTAATACAATGTAATTAAAGTAATATGTTATGGACTTGGTTACCTCAGCATCGCTATTTCTTATGAGTAAATGCATACTTTAATGTTAGTGAGGTATAGTTTGGTTACTATTGATTATTATTTTCGACCAATAATGGGAGTTTTTTAGAAGTAGAAAGCGCTATAAGTTATTGTCGTAGTGTCTCAATTACGATTTCAAATCACGTGAGGGTGTCAAGTATTATTGGGCCGTTTTTCAATTTAACCATAACAAATTTACCTAAATAATTGTGTATTTATTATTGAAAACAAAAGAGTACAGATATGTCTATTGATACACTTGATTATTTCACCATATATCACGTGACATTTTGGCATGATATCAGATATCGTTAGTGCTCCTCAAAGATTGCTACCGTCATAAAAAGTAGCCAAATTCATATGACAGCTGCAAAGTTTCACCAAAATTACTTCCCAAGCATAATTATGAACATTCTATGAATCTACTACTTACTAAATAGAAAGCAATTATGATAATAATATAGATTCATCTTTCCAATATCATCCGTATCAAAATGTAGATTACCCTATTAAATTCTAGTTGAGAATAGCATTTGTAGCTTTATTACAACATCTAATTTATCCTTAAATACGAGATATATATTTTGTTAGGACACCTGAAAGCTGTTCGAGGTAAACAATCTGTTATATTTGACATTATGTGTAATAAGTCTATAAAAGTTGGAATTCATATGTAAATACGGTTTGGATAATATACCCCTTAGTTCATAACAAAAGCTGTTTTGAGAATATTGTTCCCATCCAGAAGCAAAGTATTATCATGTATTAGACTGCATTTCTTAAATATCTTGTTCCATTACTTGTAAGTACTAAAATGGTCAATGGGCAGCTAGATAAGATGAGAACTATATTGATAGATAAAGATAGAATATTAAAAAATATATAATATATATATATATATATATATATATATATATATATCAATAAAAATATATATATATATATTATATATATATATTATATATATATAAGGTAGGCAGATGACAATCTCCGATTGACGTATATTTTATATATGGGTAGGCAGATACAATCTCCATTATATATATATATATATGGGTAGGCAGATACAAATCTCCGATTGACGTATATTTTATATATGGGTAGGCAGATACAATCTCCGATTGAGTATAAATTTTATATATGGGGGAAAAACCTTTAAATATAAATTCAATACTTTCGTTCGAAGGCATGGTGATAAGAAGTATGATAGAGGGACAACCCGTGGATAGCGGAATTTGTAGCAAACAAGAACGCTGTCAGTCACAGGGCAAATTATCAACATACGGATTAACCATGTCGTCGCTCTAACATGTACCAATGTTCTGAAAATGTACATTAGCAGTACATAATGTGCAATTTGAATATTCTGACACTCACAGCCAAGCTATCGGGATCATTTTAAAATTTAGCACATTTCAAGAAGAGACTCGCACATATTGGGAACTTTCTATATTTATTTTTCTATAAAATGAAGCTAGCTTAGGCCGTATGAATATATTGTCTTTAGTTCTAGGTAGGACAGCTTTAACAAATTAATAATTAACAACAACAAAGGAGTTCAATAAAACATAGCTGATAATATCTAACAAAAAAATTTTTTAAAAATTTTAAAAAATTTTTTCTAGCGGTAGCGTGTTGGATCACAAATCACTACCACCTGAGTACGAATCTGAAGGGTGTTTCATCTTTGACCCCTTTATTAACGATGGAGCTCGGTCGGCCCATTCAGCCTACCTTGTGCACAAAAGTGACCGTAAAACACCAATCATCATCATCATCTTCGAAAATCATCCTCAGCATAATCAAGAGTTTTCATCATCTCTACCACCATAAAATAAAAAAAAATTATAACTGTTACATTTATTTCATAAGATAAACTTGTTTGCTATATTTGTTCTTATTGAACAAGGGCACCTGCATGACATAACTGGTAGAGCCGAAAACCACAGATATATAGTGCTTGGGTTCAAACCCCGATCGGGCTATGTCTGAAAGATGCTTCATCTTACGTTTCCCTTTACTGTATTAGAAGGCCCCCCCCCCCCCCCCACACACACACACACACACACACACACACACACACACACAAGACACATAAAAAAAATTAAAAAAACAATTTTTTAAAAAAATAGATAGAAGGATGGGTTATTATACCTGTTAAAGGGGAATGTAGTTAATCAATATCAAATATAACTGAAAGCGAACAAATGCAAGAATTAAATTTTAACCTCTGGTAAAATATATATTAACCATGAGGGTAACTTTTAAGCAGTAGGGGTGGGGTAGGATTCGAATATTCTTTGTTATAAGAATAATAATGTATATTTAATCAAGCTCCCTTACTAGCAGCAGCTAGTCAAGGGAGCTGTACATATAATATGTAATATAATAATACCCCAAATCATATGTCTGTAAAAACCTTATAAGCGATTTAAAGGATAGTTATTATTTATCTCTGAAAGTGACCTTGAGCAGGTGTGTTTTTAGAAAGATTTAATATTTTCAAGAGACGACGCATTTCTAATATCTACCTGCCACCTATTCCACAAAGTGGGGGCTGCAACACTTAATACACAATCACCACGTGACTTGAGCCGAGACACAGGTACCTGCAATAGTATCTATATATATATATATATATAGGTAGGTAGGTAGGCAAATACAATCAGTCTCCGATTGACGTATATTTTATATATGGGTAGGCAGATACAGTCTGCGATTGAGTGTGAATCTTTGATTCCTGTATACCGTAAATATAAATTCAATACTTTCGTTCGAAGGCATGGTGATAAGAAGTATGATAGAGGGACAACCCGTGGATAGCGGAATTTGTAGCAAACAAGAACGCTGTCAGTCACAGTCAAATTATCAACATACGGATTAACCATGTTGTCGCTGTAACATGTACCAATGTTCTGAAAATGTACATTAGCAGTACATAATGTGCAATTTGAATATTCTGACACTCACAGCCAAGCTATCGGGATCATTTTAAAATTTAGCACATTTCAAGAAGAGACTCGCACATATTGGGAACTTTCTATATTTATTTTTCTATCAAATGAAGCTAGCTTAGGCCGTATGAATATATTGTCTTTAGTTCTAGGTAGGACAGCTTTAACAAATTAATAATTAACAACAACAAAGGAGTTCAATAAAACATAGCTGATAATATCTAACATTGACAGTATATAAAATGATCCATAATATTGATAAAATCATCCTCGGGCGCCGCCGTTGTCTATCGGTAGCGTGTTGGATCACAAATCACTACCACCTGAGTACGAATCTGAAGGGTGTTTCATCTTTGACTTCATTAACGATGGAGCTCGGTCGGCCCATTCAGCCTACCTTGTGCACAAAAGTGACCGTAAAACACCAATCATCATCATCATCTTCGAAAATCATCCTCAGCATCATCAAGAGTATCATCATCTCTACCACCATAAATATAAAATAACAAAGTTATAACTGTTACATTTATTTCATAAGATAAACTTGTTTGCTATATTTGTTCTTATTGAACAAGGGTACCTGCATGACATAACTGGTAGAGCCGAAAACCACAGATATATAGTGCTTGGGTTCAAACCCCGATCGGGCTATGTCTGAAAGATGCTTCATCTTACGTTTCCCTTTACTGTATTAGAAGGCACACACACACACACACACACACACACACACAGAGAGAGAGAGAGAGATATTACAATAATTTTTAAAAAAATAGATAGAAGGATGGGTTATTATACCTGTTAAAGGGGAATGTAGTTAATCAATATCAAATATAACTGAAAGCGAACAAATGCAAGAATTAAATTTTAACCTCTGGTAAAATATATATTAACCATGAGGGTAACTTTTAAGCAGTAGGGGTGGGGTAGGATTCGAATATTCTTTGTTATAAGAATAATAATGTATATTTAATCAAGCTCCCTTACTAGCAGCAGCTAGTCAAGGGAGCTGTACATATAATATGTAATATAATAATACCCCAAATCATATGTCTGTAAAAACCTTATAAGCGATTTAAAGGATAGTTATTATTTATCTCTGAAAGTGACCTTGAGCAGGTGTGTTTTTAGAAAGATTTAATATTTTCAAGAGACGACGCATTTCTAATATCTACCTGCCACCTATTCCACAAAGTGGGGGCTGCAACACTTAATACACAATCACCACGTGACTTGAGCCGAGACACAGGTACCTGCAATAGTATCTATATATATATATATATATATAGGTAGGTAGGTAGGCAAATACAATCAGTCTCCGATTGACGTATATTTTATATATGGGTAGGCAGATACAGTCTGCGATTGAGTGTGAATCTTTGATTCCTGTATACCGTAAATATAAATTCAATACTTTCGTTCGAAGGCATGGTGATAAGAAGTATGATAGAGGGACAACCCGTGGATAGCGGAATTTGTAGCAAACAAGAACGCTGTCAGTCACAGTCAAATTATCAACATACGGATTAACCATGTTGTCGCTGTAACATGTACCAATGTTCTGAAAATGTACATTAGCAGTACATAATGTGCAATTTGAATATTCTGACACTCACAGCCAAGCTATCGGGATCATTTTAAAATTTAGCACATTTCAAGAAGAGACTCGCACATATTGGGAACTTTCTATATTTATTTTTCTATCAAATGAAGCTAGCTTAGGCCGTATGAATATATTGTCTTTGGTTCTAGGTAGGACAGCTTTAACAAATTAATAATTAACAACAACAAAGGAGTTCAATAAAACATAGCTGATAATATCTAACATTGACAGTATATAAAATGATCCATAATATTGATAAAATCATCCTCGGGCGCCGCCGTTGTCTATCGGTAGCGTGTTGGATCACAAATCACTACCACCTGAGTACGAATCTGAAGGGTGTTTCATCTTTGACTTCATTAACGATGGAGCTCGGTCGGCCCATTCAGCCTACCTTGTGCACAAAAGTGACCGTAAAACACCAATCATCATCATCATCTTCGAAAATCATCCTCAGCATCATCAAGAGTATCATCATCTCTACCACCATAAATATAAAATAACAAAGTTATAACTGTTACATTTATTTCATAAGATAAACTTGTTTGCTATATTTGTTCTTATTGAACAAGGGTACCTGCATGACATAACTGGTAGAGCCGAAAACCACAGATATATAGTGCTTGGGTTCAAACCCCGATCGGGCTATGTCTGAAAGATGCTTCATCTTACGTTTCCCTTTACTGTATTAGAAGGCACACACACACACACACACACACACACACACAGAGAGAGAGAGAGATATTACAATAATTTTTAAAAAAATAGATAGAAGGATGGGTTATTATACCTGTTAAAGGGGAATGTAGTTAATCAATATCAAATATAACTGAAAGCGAACAAATGCAAGAATTAAATTTTAACCTCTGGTAAAATATATATTAACCATGAGGGTAACTTTTAAGCAGTAGGGGTGGGGTAGGATTCGAATATTCTTTGTTATAAGAATAATAATGTATATTTAATCAAGCTCCCTTACTAGCAGCAGCTAGTCAAGGGAGCTGTACATATAATATGTAATATAATAATACCCCAAATCATATGTCTGTAAAAACCTTATAAGCGATTTAAAGGATAGTTATTATTTATCTCTGAAAGTGACCTTGAGCAGGTGTGTTTTTAGAAAGATTTAATATTTTCAAGAGACGACGCATTTCTAATATCTACCTGCCACCTATTCCACAAAGTGGGGGCTGCAACACTTAATACACAATCACCACGTGACTTGAGCCGAGACACAGGTACCTGCAATAGTATCAGACTGGGTGACCCTAGTTCTCGCGATGACTTTTTAATGGACACCAGTTCACACAGGTATTCTGGCGCGATATCACTAACAGATTTATAAGATATTAATAAAATCTTGAAATGGATACGCTGTCTAACGGGTAGTCAATGTAGTTTTTAAAGAATTGTCGTGATGTGATCATATTTTCTAGAATTTGTTACTGTGCTGGAGGCAATTAATGTTATAATCCGATATGCCATATAATAGGGAGTTACAATGGTCTATACAAGATGTAACAAAGGCATGGACTACAGTTATAAGTGCTTCTTAAGTTAAGAATGCTTTTAAACAGTGGATGTTCTTAAGATGGTAGTAGGCAGCTCGGCATACTGATGTGACATATTCAAACATGTTAATACATTGGTCAGAAATAACTCCTAGTTGTTTTACTGACCCATTAGGGGTAATCGAAGATGCACCCATCTCTAATGCTGGTGTCTTTAGGGATTTAACACAATGTGGTGATGCCAAATATATAATTTAAACTTCGAAAATGTTGAGTCATCCATAGCCGAATATCAGCAATACAATGTTCTAAATTCTTTAAAGGAGAGGAGAAGCTTAACTCATTGTCAGGATCCAGTGATAGATACAGCTGTGTGTCATTAGCATATAAGTGATATTTAACCCCATATCGCTGCGCAACGATCCAAAGAGGACACTTATACTTTGTGAAAATGCTTACCTTAATCAATTGACATCATAATGTACTTTTTTACCCCAACCTAGGTTATTTCAGTGCTGTGACCACTGTTATTGGCAGACTGTAATGATTCACTCAGGTTATTATCGATTAAATATTTGTTTAGAAGGAAAGCAACTGCACTTTCTATAACTTTAGATAAATGTATATGGTTTGAAACAGGTCAGTAATTATTTAGAATATTTCAGTCCATATTGTTGTTTTTATTAATGGTTTTACAAGGGCAGGTTTAATGGATCTTGGGAAAACAACCAGAAATAATGATTTATTAAATATAAACATCCAGATAATCTTTCACAAGCCATGTAGGCATAGGGTCAACTGCACAGCAAGCATTAGATAACATTTTCAGCAACTGTCTGATATCAGCCCCTGTAAAAGGCTCAAATATATCCATCATGGACATGCAGGACTCTTCTACCAAAGACTTACCCTGTGGTAAGATACAATAATGGAACGGACTATCTATATTTAATATATTTTGAGAGAAGAAGTTATTAAAAGAATGGGCCATATCTTTGTCTTAGTTGATAATATTTGGAAGGACAGTTTTACTTTTATGTAATAGTTTATTCACAACACTGAAAATAATCCTTTGATTTCTCTTGAATGCTTTAATCTTGTTATTATAATATTCAGATTTAGCAGAGGCAAGGTTATTTTTAACTATAATTTTACTGACCTTGAAGATTTCATAATGAACACACAAATTCGTCCTGATCCACAGCCGCTCACTATACCTTCTGTGTCTCTTTGTAGCTTGTATGTTCTTATTGTGCCATGGAAGCATTGGTATTCTTGCCATTTCCTTTGTTCTTAAAGATGCACACTCATCCACAATGTCTCTCAATGTACTATTTTACAGATCCACCAGCTGATCCACATCATCCGGTGGATTCAATACCAGAGAAGAAACCAGCAGGTCAGTAAGAAAAGCGTACTTGTCAATGAACTTATGTTTTCTATATGAAATAACATTAGCTGAAACAAATTGTTTCTGTAAAGGTACATTAATGTTACATAAGAAATGATTAGACAGCATGGAAGACATAGACACGTCCTTAATCAAATTGTCATCATTACGGGAGATGACAAGACCAAAGATGTGACCATGTCTGTGTGTTCTTTCTTGGACATGCTGCCTGAGATTGGCAGATCTAAGAATCTCAACCAGTTGTTTGATATCTGCATTCCTCAGCAATCCCAATGTATATTGAAATCGCCTAAGATCAACAAATGGCCACTGTTGGTAGAAAGAGAGTCAACAAATTCCGAAAAGCCGTTGAGGAAATCTAAAAGCGCATGTGGGTTTCACACTTCAAAGAATCACGGAGAAGAATGCCGACTCGCCCACCTTTCTTATGAATCAGCAACAATTTTCTGGTCTGAAACATTACCAGTAAGCCAAGTCTCTGTAATGACAATAGCATCAAGATCCATATCCTTAACAACATCAGCTATTTCATCAAATTTATTACAGATCGACTGATAATTTATAAGACCAATACTTACATTTTGCATGAAATTACTTGCATCAGACCGCAACTGCTTTGGATGCTTTCTACTACGTGAGCGCATTGCTAAACAAATGGTATTACTACCATAGGGTCGTAAGGAAAGCAATTGATCCCTAATATAATTCATTATAATTATAGAAAGAAAATAAGTGAAAATAGAAATTAAAACTTATACAAGCAAAAACCGGATTCTTATGCCGAACACTGGAGTGAGCGATAATATAGGGCGTCAAATGATCAGTTAAAAAACAAACAACTAAATATAATCAACTTGTACTAATATAAATTAAATCTACTTGATATAATATGCAAAATACACAAGTTTCACTGGTGTAACTTATCTAATAGCTGAACAATCTGATAAATATTCTGGTGCCATTACATCAAGAAATTGTCATACTTCCTGCCATAATAAATTATTTAAGCATTGTATAATCAGATAGATATTGAATGTGATGGTAAATAACAGTCTGTTTTGATAATGAACCGAAGTTACCACAACTCATTATTTCCGGCACATTTGAGTCACTTGGAAGCTAATTCAAAGGTAATGGCTGATCCGTATACAGTTCAGCATATTAAATCCTGAACTTGCTTTCCGAAGAATATTTAAATAAATCCTCGAATATTAATTTAAGCGTCTATCGGCATGATATCAACGAACTCTTCAATACTAATATGAATGGAACATAGAACTCCTAAAAGTTACACATTTAACACGACTATATTGTTAATAGTTATATTTATGATGTTTAATACTTCCCGCAGCTTAATATTGACTAAACTTACAGAAATACAAATCGCTCCGATATTAATTGATACAAATTGCATACATTGATTTAAAGGAAGTCGATAATACCCCCCCCCCAATGATTAGGATCCCGTCAATTACTGCACATATAAATAATGGATAATAGCTTTAGTAGACAAGCAAAATTGTAACCACTTTGTTATTATCCAAAAACCGGTAATACCCAACAGCTAAACAGGTCATAGACAGATTCGGGTCATGAATGAGCAGTTCTCGATAATTACGAGCAAACATTTAACTGTGACAGAGGACACTGAAACATTATTTCCTAATCACTTTATCGTCTGCCATTTGAGATCAAGAACCAGAGTCACGTGGTCTAAAACACATCACAAACGTTTATCTGACAACCACCATGCTCCTCCACAATTAGATTATTTTTCAGGCTTAGACCCAGAATTTAACCTTCCATCGGCTGTCCAAAAATATATATTCGACTTTATTTTGCAGCTTTTCAGAAAACCAGTGAAAGAGTGTTTATATGTTTGTTTCGTAACCATATCAATAACCCAATGTAAATCACTCATTTACCAAATTGAACTGACAGTAACACAATTACTGTTTAACAAAGTCAGACACGTACGCACATCCATTTTATCTTGGGCTACAAGATAAAGGTACAAATTATATTTCCAATAAACGTTTATGACTATTTACCATTATTAGCAAGTTCTGTAGGATACCTATCTCAGCTCATATTTATTCCGTCTACTAGCGCTTTAAAAATCCAATTACTTCATATAAGTACAACCGATTTACGGATGTTCTATAATCTTATCTCCTTTAAGTACGATTTAATTCTTAATTAAAATCCACAAATAATTACTCTTCATTGTGCACTGTAATCTTCGTATAATGGTCACTAATGAGCTTTTGTTATGGAAGGCCAGAAGAAAATAATGATAGCGTGACGTCATTAAATGCTCATCATTGACAACGTCTCATTTTTACGATGTTTACATTCCTTTGTTAACTATCAACATTAGTGTTTTGTTCTTAGGACTAATGTTGTTGTTACTGATGTGATTGATTATTATTGTAGTTGTTTCCTCTCTTGTTGTCGTTTGTAAACAACATAACGTGTGTGGGTGTGTGTGTGTGTGTGTGTGTGTGTGTGTGTGTGTGTGTGTTTTAGGGTACATAGTAAGAGGCAACAGGCACAGAGCATCAACATATCTAAACATCCTTCGAAACCTACCTCCATAAATCTAAATACAACTATACATACATTAATCTAAAAATAAAATGTTCCATACCTCCACATATTGATAAATGAGTGCGTATACCTAAGCATGTGTCTGGTCTACTCATCAGCCTGTGGGAACCAGCTAATTCGCTTTTCGTACGCGACAAATATGTCACGCCCACAGGAAAGCGGCTACATGCAGGCTACGTACAAAAAGCGGAAGCACGTAAAAACATACCATTTGATACCACAGCTCGCAACAAACAACACGTGCGTGTGGTTCAATGGTGACTTGCTACATACATATCATAAACTATTTTGACACCACAGTTTACATTCAACAGTAATTTTCTGTGGTCCAAAAGAAACCTGTATATAAAGCATTTCGACACCTCAGATGCTGACCTCAGCTTTATTCTGGGTTCGAATAACTGAATAAATCCTACCTATATGAACCGTGTATCAATACACGTCCGACTGGTCTGGCGTCGAAGTTCTTCTCTAACCTAAGTGAAAATTCAAGCCCTATATATAGCCTCAGCGTGTTAACAAACATTACAGTTTGTTCATAACAAAGAGAATGTACACTAACACAGTATGGACTCACTAAGGCGATTAAACTAAAATAAAAACAAAGTAGCAATACCGCACAATGGATTATTACTGGACTAGAACGAAATATCGTCTCAAACCTGAGTAAATACTACGATTTACTCGAACCTAACAGCTAACCCTCATACGTTTCCATAACGTGTGTGTGTGTGTGTGTGTGTTTTAGCCGTGTATAATAAGGCACAGGAACAGATAATCTGGAACCGTGAATTCAAACTCTAGACGTTTCTTCAGGGGACTGAATCCAGAGTGGCGACTTTTCTTGCTGAGACATGTGTAATGTCTCACTAGTCCCTAAGCCGCCAAGCAAAATCAAAATGCGAATCACCTACAGCCGTGGGGTTTGGGAATATAACACCCAAGTCAGATCACGGCAGTAGTGGCAATGTTTAGATTAATGCTTCCTTGTAGTTCGTGGAGTATCCCCAGGCTGTCGCTTGTTTGGCACAGCCTCTATGGTGGAGTCCTTCTCCGTAGAGTTTCTGTATCTGAAAATCGCTCTCTAAGAGTGCTTTATTATTTGGGCCGACAAAGTTTTTTGTGTGCACCCAGCAGCGGAGGCGGCGTATGTGTACGTCTGCTATTCTCTTGTTTATGCCGGGGATAGGGGGGGTGCCGGATTTTCTGCTGATAAGGGCAGAGGGGGCGGTAGGGGAGGGGCAGTCCTAAGACATGTTTAAGTGCAGTTCTTTGTGCTATTTCTATGTGTTTAATTGCTGTTTTAGATGCAAGTAGGTAGATTGGGGCCACACAAAGAAGTATGGATTGTATTAGGGCTTTATAAAGATTAATAAGATTGTTTGTGTTTATTCCTACTTTAACATTATAAATAATTTGTATTATGTTTAGTCGAGAGTTTTTTTTTTTGTTTGTTTGTAGTGCGTGTTTGTTGAAATTGAGGTGGTTGTCTATGATGACGCCTAAGTATTTCTATTGTTTGACTATTTCAATGTCTTGTTTGCCTATATGGAAGGTGTTTGTTGTTTAGAATTGGTGTTGAAGGCAATTATTTTAGTTTTGGCGGGGGAGAAGGATAGACGTAGGTTATTGGCTTAAGATGCTGTTGTGTCCAGGGCGGTTTGTAGTTTTTTGGCCGGCCTTGAGCCGTGTGAAATAATGGCTATGTCGTTGGGCTAAGCCAGGATGTCGACACATGGGGGGTAATGATATGGAGATAAGTACTGTAATTAGGGCGTTAAATAGTGTAGGTGAGAGGGTGGAGCCCTGTTGGGAGCCTGTAGTAAGTAGGTGTGAGTCAGATTGTACCCCTTGAACTGTAACTTTAATTTCTCTATTGTCTAGGAAGTCTTCTACCCACGATATTATTCTTCCCTTGATGCCCAGGGAGATTAAAGCGTCTAAGATGACGATGTGGTTAGCCTTTTCAAAGGCCTTATCTAGATCCAGAAAGGCAGTGTAGACTGTGCCGGGTCGGATTGTTCTTCTTCTGTTGGTGATTAGGTTTACTAAATGTAGAATTGGGTCGACAGTTGATCTGCCTTTTGTAAACCCGAAGAGATTATTTGGTCTAGGGAGTTTAAATATTAGTCTGGTGAGAAGTAGTCTTTCACGATTTTTAGTATTGTAGGGAGGAGACATATTGGTCTGTGGCCTCTGCCACCAGGTTTAGGGATAGGGACGACTATTTTCCAGAGTCTGGGAATTCGTCCTTCTCTCCAGGATTGGTTAAAGAGGTTTAGAAGTCTAAATTTGAAAGAAGTGGCAGATTTGGAGTAAAATATTTATGTAAGTTTGTCTTCTCTTGTATCTGCGTGTTCACCTTTTGCTAGGTATATTGAGTGCAGTCTGTCTGATTGTTGTTTTTCTAGAGCTGATTTGACCTCTTCTGGTAAGGTTTGGTGGTCAGCTCTAGTAGCGAAGTGGTGTGCTAATTTGTTTGCTTCTTCTTTGGGGTTGATTACTTTAGGTTGGGAAGATTTACCCCGGATTATTTTTAATCTGGCGCCAAATTTGCGCCGAGCCCATGTCCCCGAGTTGTTTGCACCAACTGTTAAATTGGTCCTCTTTAATTGTGTGAAGTCATCGTCTCGTTTCTCCTTGAGCTGCTCTTAGTTCTTAGTTTACTGACTTCTTTGGTCCATCGCCTTGCTTCTGGTGTTAAGAAGGAACGAGGACGTCTTGGGCGATTTTGGAGGATTATGGGGATGGCTGCTGTTGCGGCTTCGCTTATATCGTCAGTTAATTTACGAAGTAGGTCATCTAGAGACAGATTATTGTCGGTGTCGTCGGCAAAGAATTCGTGTATTCTGTCTGCAAATTGTTTCCAGTTTGCTTTGTTGATGTCCCATTTGGGTTGTCCTAGGCTTTCTGGTACGTTCCTGAAAGCGTCAGATAGTACTATAACTGTGGCTATGTGGTCTGAGGTTAGAGCTTCTAATTGGCTCCAGTCTGCTATGGCCGCAACTTCAGGGGAAGCTATGGCAAGATCGAGGGTCGACCCATAGACAGTGGTGGGGACTTTGGGATAATTTAATAGTATAGCGTCACAGTCACTTATTTGTTGTTGTAAATGTTGTCCTGGTCTGGTGTTTTTTGAGCCCCATGTTGTTGTAGTATTGGCGTTGAGATCGCCTGTTATTAAGTAATGTTTATATGAATTTGTTGCTTGTTGTATATAATATAGGTGGTTATGGGAAACGTATGTATTAATTAATTGGAAGAGACTGCTTTTAAAGCCCGTTATTTCAGTCGTGATTGATTGCCAATCACCGGAGGAGTTAATTAGGGGGGACGTGTTATATGGTATGTTATTATGTATTGCAGTTATGAGTCCTCTGGATACAGTATCTGAATTTTTTGTGTGAGGACTGTGGTAGATAGTGTATCCGGGAATTTTTATTGAATATTTAGTGTTTGTAAGAGTTTCTTGTAATAATAATATGTCTGATTGTTTGTCTTCGATGGCTGCAATTAGCATATTTTTGTTGCAGTGGAGGCCTCGGATGTTCCAGGAGATGATGTTGAGATATCTCCCGAGTTGTCCTTTGCTTTCACTGGGGTGTGTTGTTTTGTGGGTTTTGGTTTGTCTGTGCTGTTGTGTTTTGGCTGACCCCAGCGCCACTTCCAGGATTAGATTAATTATCTAAGCAGCCCTATTTACAGCCATTTTCAATTACTGTATCTTTCTTCAAAGCAATACTATATAAACCATATAACCAAATTGCGCCTGTCTTCAAAGATCAGTTTTACAACGGGCAGGCATCATGAAACGACTACTATTAAAACTGCTTCGCTTAATTGCTATTAAAAGACTGACATCTGCGCTGAAGCGGACCGTAATAGCGCGTCATAGCTTCTGTACTGTTTGAACTATGTTATCATTTTCAAACCTGACCTAATATCTGCTATTCTAAGTATTGTAGTAATAAAGTTCTTAAATGTTATTTATAACAAGCAGATTAGAGCTAATCATGAATGTCATAGTACAAACTGGACATAACTGGACCTAGGAAAGATAATTCTATTCCCACATACAACTAAGTTGAATTTTATATGCAACTAAAGTTGTTATATAAAACACACCAACCGCGCGAGCTGTGTCCAATGCCACCGCTCGAGATGCGATGCAGTGTTTCTATTCCTGAGTCAGGAGTACTTATATATAATTGATGTATATATATATATATATATATATATATATATATATATATATATATATATATATATATATTAGTTTCTAACACGAAGTGAATATATATCATTTAATATATCATATATTCCTGCGCCTATACGCATACCCTCATACACATACATCGAGACATCTTGATCGTGATCTTATTAATTTTAATGTATTGTGTTTCATATCATCATTCGATCTATCTTTAGACTGATTTGTTTTGAAATTACAAATGTTTATCCAAATAGATTTTTAGTTATATTAAAATCAATCACCAAACTGATAGCAATTACAGTAGCAGCTTGTGGTTATGACATATATATTAAGCATTTTCTTTAAGGTAAATCCCTGTAAATAAATCATATTTATATTTAGTAAATTTGATTTATCAAAAATAGTTTATAAAATACTTTCCTGATCAACATGTGCTTTATTAGTGGCTAGTGGGCGAGAGCGTTGGATTTTCTAACTCATGTTCAAGCCGTACGAGAGGTTGTACTATAGTAGGGGGGATAACTCATACAGCCATGAAACTGTCAAGGTTTTCTCTGTGATATATAGTGTAAATTCTAAATTTATTTAGAATTAGTCCTCGTAGTGAAGCAGTAAATTACAGACAATGTGCGTCTCCCTGATTTGAGGTAACTAAGCTATGTAAAACAACTGTCATTTCGGCCATTATTATTATATTATTAAAATAGTTGTCTAAAATCAAATTCTCGCAATTGAACATTTTCAGTTATAAATTATAATATTATCTACCTATTTATTATTATTATTATTTTGTTGTTGTTGTTCTTATTATTATTATCATTATTATTATAAGCAATAACGACTGTATTTACACTGAAAGTACTATCGCTAGTATGAAAAGTAATAATTGTCTTTGCTGTTAGCAACGACATTATTGTTATTATTATTGTTGTTGTTGTTGCTGTTGTTGCTGTTATTGGTGCACATCAACAGCAATAGCAGCAACAACAATAAAGTAAGGATGACATCTACTGTTACTGCGGTTAATAGTATCGTTAAAACTGCTATCGCTGTTACCAATATTGCTATAATTATTTTTATTAATATTAGTTTTATTGCAACCGCTATAATTATAATAATAATTATTATTATTATTATTATTAGTAGTAGTAGTAGTAGTAGTAGTAGTAGTAATTATTGTAGTAATATTCATTATATTCAATAACAATAACAATATAGACAGCCTTTATCATCAAAGTAACAACAACAATGGGTACAGCATTAACACTAAAATCCGCATGGCCAACAAAAGAACTCCCGAAATTGCTAATACTAATAGAACATTCACTACTACTACTACTACTACTACTACTAATCCTGCTGCTGCTATTAATGTTATGTTAATGTCAATATTTCTACTCCTACTGCCATTCCTCTCAATAATAATAATAATAATAATAATAACATTTCAATATAATACTACTACTACTGCTACTACTTCT
>JAODUP010001471.1:0-49774 GCA_025642065.1 Paralvinella palmiformis | reverse complement strand
GCTTTTATGAATTAATGGTCTTTCGCCAGACCACATAAGAAGACAACAATATAGATTCTACATTATACATAACAAAGCTAATAAACTCAAACATGTTGTAATAACGACATAACTTTCTTACATTTGTGTAATAAGGAATCTGGATGGAAATAGATAAGATGTCTGGCACGGGCAATGTGCGTTTTAGGGTACATAGTAAGAGGCAACAGGCACAGAACATCAACATATCTAAACATCCTTCGAAACCTACCTCCATAAATCTAAATAAAACTATACATACATTAATCTAAAAATACAATGTTCCATACCTCCACATATTGATAAATGTGTGCGTATACCTAAGCATGTGTCTGGTCTACTCATCAGCCTGTGGGAACCAGCTAATTCGCTTTTCGTACGCGACAAATATGTCACACCCACAGGTGTGTGTGTGCGTGCGTGTTTGTGCGTACATGTGCGTATATATGTGTGTTTATATGAGCGTGCGTTCACATGTGTGTGTGTGCTTTTCTGCGTGGATGCAGACGTGTGCGCACTCGGGTGTATGCTATTTCAAATGACAAAAGAATGGCCACGGGTTTTCGTGATATTTATCGATTTAACTGAATTGTTACTGAAACATCTCTAGATTAGTAGAACATCCTAACAACCCCGCAATAGCAAAACCCAAATCCCCAAAACAACTCAAATCATTACTTTTTGTAATTGTAGAAACATTTTTCACGTGCACGTTTCTGAAATATCTACATAACCAACACTATTTATTCTAATTTATGATGGCTGTTGTTTCTTCTTAAACTTAAATCTGAGAACCCTTAAACCAATGTAGATTATATTTAGAAAGAGGCCTCTTTACAGGTTGTAAAAAATATAGTTTCATTAAGTCAATTGTAAGTATATTTTTCAAATTAATGTTGTAAATAAATCAGATATGAAAAACCTCATATCTTTATATCAATTAAGTACGTGTAAGGAGACATTTTTCAACTACGAAACAGCTCAACGTAAAAAAACAAAACATTCTCTGGTTTAATGAAGCAATTACTGGGAATGAGAATTTTATAATTGGCATTTAAGTTGTTTTACTAGACTTGTGTCTAAAGAAAACCCCTTTTCCGAGCCGCAGAAGATATTCAATTACGTCAGATGTTCGTAAATATTTCTAAACGCTTCGCATTTAGCTACGTTGCTTTTATATTTAGAATTTGCTGTAATGATTCCATATTCATAAATATTCAAAATCAATACTTTTTATTATTATTATTCATACTATATTGGCATTCTTTGACAGTTGTATTAGAAGTGACACTGAGTCGTAGATGTTTGTCTCGTTTGTTTTGGGTTTTTTTGGGGGTTTTTCTGTTTTTATTTTAAAATAATTTTTAATATATATTTACCTTGTCTTTCGTTTATCAACCTCGACTACAATAAAGTCATAATCGTAAAAAGATGACTGGGGAAAATCGTGAAGAAGACACGCGTTTCGAAAAATTATTGCAGACATAAAGTCGTTGCTTTTTAAAACGAGTATACCAATAGCCAAAATATTTAAATCGTATTTTGTTTCATAATTGAAGATGCATTAAACAGCCGTATATTGATATAAAGGAGAGCGAAGGTGATTTACTGATTGAACTATGTCTATTTGATGCTCTCAACATCTACTATTATGATTAAAGAGCCACTAAGGATGACTAACTCCGTAATTCTAGCTACAAAACCGATGCGTTTTAACCTTATATTTCTTATATTTTACACACCTCAACGCCGTAAGGCGCATAGAACGCACGAAGCCAGTATACGCGCAAATCGTTACTCAGACCCACGGCCATCACGCCGTGTCGGGTTCTCATTTATACTACCACTACTACTAATAATAATAATTATAATAACAAAACTACTACTACTACAACTAGTAATAATAATAATAATAATAATAATACCAACAACAGCAAAATCTACAAAAATTACAAAAATGATCTAGCTTATAACTTTTACATTAAGGCATTATTAGCCAGCCAAATCTGGCCTGAAAAGTCACATATTTATATAAACGATTACTGTACTCTGAAATATAAAAATATTCTTTGGTTTCCTTTATACATATTCTTTTGTTCCCTTTGTACATATTCTTTTGTTCCCTTTGTACATATTCTTTTGTTCCCTTTGTACAGCGAAGTAGAAGTCTGATTTCACAGAATGTGACTTAGTATTCACTGTATCACTATATTTATCTCTTATTGCCGTTGTGCTAATTGAACATACCATATTATAGCTACTGATAAACTGGGTTGGTATAGAAGAAGTGTAGCGAATCTGCCCTTTCTAGTGACCCTTGTAAAGGAATAAAAGAAAATCGAGAAATACCTTCCGAAAAGAGTCTGCCGAAACTAAACAACAAAATACCCTTTATAAACGTAATTGTATTAGATTAAATATCCGTGATTATTACTACATTATAAAATCCCTAATGATGTAACAACCAGTTTTCGTCTATTCTTACCAGAAGAGGATGCATTTTAATTACTTAGCACTTAAATCTAAGTCAACACACATCATATGATAAAACATTTATTGATTATGCATCTCTCAAATAAATAAATCATTCTGAGTTATTCCTTTTAAGTTTGACAAAGTGTTTTACTTTTATCAAAGAATTAAATATTAGTAATACGAATTTGAATAGGTTTAAGTGACATAAATTAAAGTTAAATATTAAAGTTAATTTATTTCAAATATAACGGGAAACTGGAAACATGAAATTGTGTTGCAAAGCTTGAAATGGTATGTGGATGCATACCACCCTCAGGTCGGTTTTCGCTAAGTTTAGTCTGTATTGTCATGGTACATTACAATTTTTTATCTTGAATTTATTTATCTTCCCATGATGACTTTTGAAATATTTCTAATATTGTTTATGTCTTAATCATATAAGAAACTGTCACAAAATACCATGAAATAACTCTGATATACATTTGTAGTACTTGACTTAATTTGGATATTTTATCGAATTCGATAGAATAAAGTATACTAAACAGATATAATTTGTGTACCAACGAACTGATATTAATATCCGGGTTTTTTTTCATCTAATATATCGCACAACAAAATGGCGGAGGATCTAGGATTTGTATGCGATACCCATCACAAACAACAACAACAATAACAACAATTCATCAGATATGATATGATTCCGGGAGGTCGTTACCATCAACAGATTGTTATTTTATATCACGTGACAGGATGATTGAACTATGTTTAGCCATTTTATCCGTATCACTTTGAGATCATCATCTAATCACGTGATACAGGATCTGTTTGGAAAATCAACAAAGTCAAACTCGTCCCTACAGCCATCTGACGATGATTGGACATCTCGGATATATCCTTATTATTGTTATAACGTTGATATCTAGACTCCAATCGGATATCATAAAGTAATCGTTGTCTGGGGCTGATGACAGTTTTGGTCATCATGACAAAACAATCAGTAATATTATGATCATTTACACCACACAACATTAACATAGTGACACATGTTATTACTGACTCCGACACTGATAGAATATTAACAACAAACTGTGATCTAAATATGAAGACGGGAAAATGGATAAACTAAATAAAGAAAACAAAACAGATTTATTATAGAGATAATATAGGAAAATATCCTCCGACAAATTATGTTATGAAGTTAAAGGCATTTGCCTCGGATTGAAATATTGGTATCTTCACTGTAAAGGACTAAATAATGTACAAGATATAACGTAAATAGACGGATCCACTGTTGGTCATTGATGTGTGACTTTATTAATAAATATTTTGGCAATAATGCTATGTCTCGTTTGTAATTATTTTGAAGAATTTAGAAGATACGATTTTATTTTTATTTCATTAGTATTCCCATAATAGATTAATTCTATGAAGATTACTGCTGTTTTGTTCAGAAATGAGTTTTAATTGGTAATTAGACAGTACCCAAAGCATTTATTCCAGTTACTGCTCCTAGTCAAGGGAATGATTATAGTATTTCAGATATTTCTCAGTGCTTACATACCGAAGTGACCTCATTATACAATTTAAATTGATAAAATATGTCCAAATGTCTCACTATTGTCACCCTCTGTTGTATTATCAACGCGGCGATGACTATTCAATATTAAATTCATCTTTGAATCATTCACAGCTGAATATTTGCAATACGTTTATCTTTCCAGTTCAAGAAAGTGGGACAACTGGATTCATTATATTTGTTTTTATTGTTACGCAAGTAATATTAAATGCCATATGATCCATTCATTTTGAACATAAACACATGACAGCAGTCGAAACATCATGATTAAACTTACAACAAATATAATTTTAAATACTCAAGCACTTTATTTAACACACCCACCATGCACATCTTCTAATTGATAGACCTGCAAATTATGATTAATAACTACCTATCCTGATCCAGTGTTTCGCCATTTGACGAACAGATGGCGACACCGTTTTCGAGATATCCGTGAGCTAGCAATGCGAGAAAACAAAACAACAACAACAGTTCTGTTGTTCTCGTTTTAATTGGTTCGATACTGTTTCTCAAAATAAATTGATACGTCTATTATACTATTCTTTATAACGTTTATAACGATGTTTAGGTGTGGATGTTTTGAGATCGAGTGAATGAATATTTACTCTAACAGACGCGCGAACACACACACACATACACACACACACACACACACACACACACACACACACACACACACACACACACACACACACACACACACATACACACACACACACACACACACACACACACACACACACATGCACACACACAGTACATGTATACTTAAATAATTAAATATATACAGATTTACAGACATATAAACACATCACACATACCGTATCAATGGATAAATAAATACTTAAATAGATAAATAGATGGATATGTTGATAGATGGAGAGAGTACTTGAATGATAGAACATAAACACCCCCCACACACATATATATATATATATATATATATATATATATATATATATATATATATATATATATATATATATAAAAAACACACATTCACAATAACACACATACATACAGACATACATATATATACTTATCAAACATACCATGTATATACGATTGATTAATTCATTGATAGACAGATGAATACATATACACATACGTAATAATACATAGATATATACATATATATATATATATATATATATATATATATATATATATATATATATATATATATATATATATATATATATCCTAAATATGTAAGTTATTCATAAAGACATCTTTATGTGCTCACTAGAAGCTCAGATTACCATACCTTTCCCTTTGTGGTGATTCAACTCTCCACTCTGCTATATATTATATGTGTTTAATCTCTCATTTCAACTCATTACCTTTAGAAGTAGCTTTGATCATTTAGCCTTTCGTGTATAGAGAAATAGCAGAACAGCAATAACAGTTTCATCGACATACAAATATAAATTATGTGTATTGGTTAAAATTGAAAGGAAAAAACCTTTACATGTTATTCTTATAACTGAAGTACATAACCTCACACAATAAAAAACATATAATAAAAAGACTCTTAGAATATAGCAATTTCAAGAAAGATTGATCAATATGAGTAGATATTATATTACACCATCAATAAATTATATTATTGTATAGATAATAATATATCATCACCAAAACTGTCAAGCTGTTAAGTGGCTTTGACTCCTGCAGCCAGAACATTACGATATTATAGGAAATTAAACCAAAACATACATTTCAATATATTGTTAAAAGTTTAGGGACTGAATTGCCTCATTCCCATAATTTGTTTATCTTCATTTTGGAGAATTCCCAAACCGAAATGAACAAGCTAAATGAATTAATTATGTTCTTAAAACACAGATAATTAATTCTTCAATTTTATTATCACAATAGGTCAAATAAATCTCTGAATAATTAAAGTAAATATGACGTAGACATTCGATATATTTTGTTTCTGAATATCTAAAAATCTGTTATCTAAAGAATAAAGCCTTACGGTATTCACTTATATATCAACTTCTGTTTATCTATCTGTCTATCTATTTATTTATGTATCTATTTACACACGTGCTCTGTCAGTGTTTATTGCAAATACAATCACTTTAAATACTGCCTTAATTAAAAGGACCATTAATCTTATTAACAATGATGTATTGTTGAGAGGAGACCAAGTGAATCTTAGCTTGTTATAAAACCGACGTCGGCGTTAAATGTTACACGGAACATGACTTGACTGAGGGTAAAGACATGGAGGAAGACAATTAACAAAAGGATGATCTTCGTCAGTATCTATTTCTGTTGTGAAATGGCGGAAATGACAAACTTGATGTAGATAAAAGGTTCTCATCTTGGTATCTGTTAATGATAACGCTGTTCTTAACTGATGGAAAATTATTTTATGAACACAGACAACTTACTGGTTAGTTTTGTAATTAATATGATGTGTTAATGCATAAAGAAACACTCAAAATATAATATAAATTACTTCGTACTAACATTTTGTTTGCCCTGATATGACGTTTAGAAGATGACAATTTCAAGAAATATGGCCATCATGTGGCTAATTAATTATATAGTAGAATATGCACGCATGCTCAGTCTTGGCGCACGGATATTTAACCGTGCAAACCAATACCAAAACCCAACAGCTCCACCCCTCTGCAACGCGCATATATTATGCAATTATATATATATATATATATATATATATATATATATATATATATATATATATATATTATATGAGTGAATGATAGTTATTTGCGTGGCTGGTAACCTCAAAGGAGGGAAACGCATAAGGTCTGTAATTTACAGCTTCACCACGGGAGCTAACAAACTTTAATCAGAAATAAAATTTATTTCCTCACTAGAATTTATAAATTTTTATAAAAGTTTTATATTATTTCTACATCAACATCTATAATACTTCTATATTAGCAATTAGGCTACGGCATAGCATCCCATCAAAATATATCTAGGACAAAACTATGCTAGAGTATTTGACATTTTACTCAAGTGGTCACTTTCCATGAGTTAACCATTAGCAAGTGACAAGTTAATATCTCTCCAATTGATGTTATCTCAGACTTTATTACAGGCAGTAATATATTAAGATTCACTCTCTTTAATTAAAAAATTCACAGCTAATGGGATTAATTTATAATGACTGATTGGTGTGACAGATGGTGATAATATCTCATCAGAAACTAAATGACTCATTTAGAACTGGGAAAGTTATATGAAATGATGAGTATAAAGAATATATTTTAAAGATATAGATACTATAAATACCTGAAGGAGATTCTTTCGGATATGTTTAGGGATAAAAGTAGTCGGTCTATTAAGCAACATAAATAATAATAATAATATATTCAGCTAGAAGCTTCTCTAAGGCGCTTTACAATATTTGTATCACAAACTCAGACCTGTTTCCACCCAGCACATATCTCAACTCCCAAGGGAGCATACAACGCATGTTGCCATTAAAGGCGCAAATCGTTACTCATACACATAGCCATTGCGTCCTGTCGGGTTCTCATGCTTGATGGATGAGTGAACCAGTCGCCACATGACGGCGTTGCAGTTCACGAGCCTCGAACCCGCGACCCTTCGGCTACGAGTCGTACGCTTTAACTAACTGATGATCATTGATGTTATCTTATAGCAGATGTCATCATCAATATAGGATAGATATCTGAGGCTATGAGAAATAAAGACTAGAGACACAGAAATAGAAGATGATAGCTGATTAATTGATATATAAATGTTTATATTTAGTAATATAGTCTAAACAGCTTTAAGCCTCTGTGGAAGAGCGACTCCATTGCCTAACCGGTAGCGCGGTTGGCCACATATCTATAGCACCTGGGTTCAGGCCCTGGCCGGGCTATGTCAGAAGGGTGTTTCATCTTTCACTTCGGCACTTTGGAGATCAACAGCTGACCAAAATATATAAAGGCTCACAGGGCTAACGCTTAGTGTTCAGTAGCAGTTAAGACAAATTTGCTAATTTGTTAAAACATACATTTCTATACAGTTTTAGGTAATTAACAATTTTTACGCATTATTCAGCCTTTTCCTTTACTAAGTTAATGTATAATTATATTAAAGATTAACAAATTGTTAGAAGGATTAGAAATGAGATCCTGTATATATACCATATATACTATATACGAAGTTATAATCCTTGAAAAAGTACATGAGTCAACCGAAAAAGACGTCGGGCTGGGTGAGTGATTATAGGTACAATTTGATTTTATGTTTCAGTTTGATCTACTCTTGTTTCTACTAAACATTTCATTGTAATTCGGAATTATCAGCGACAGCATTTTAATTTGTTTCATTCGATGTTTTAAAAATATAAAGCAGTGAATATCAGCAATAATTAACAATTTCAGCTGGATTAGCTGTCTTCGATGATGTATTTGGATGTGAAAACAGTTCAAATACACATATCTCGACCTCTAATTTGAAGTTCTTGATAATTTCAATATGCAAGGTCAAAATGAAAACACCACTTTTATGAAAATAACATCTTTTAATTCGGTCTCGTCTTATATTCAAGTTAGGTGGTTTCTCGCTATAGGCCTATTGACTGATACGCTGACCCCATTTTAAATACGAGGTCAATGTTTACACATTCAATGCTTCTATTTCAATGCATTCAATGTTTGTATTTCAATACTTTCAATGGCATTATTTCAATACATTCACTATTTGTACTTCAATACTTTCAATGTTTGTACTTCAATACTTTCCAATTGTAGTCCTTCCACTGTTTAGTTCACTATCATGATCATCCGCCAACATAACTCTAATTTTGACTAATAAGATAGATAAAACCTTATTGGCTCGACCTTCCATCTTCCTAAGAAGATCAATTAGACTCAGTCGAATAAAATATGTGTCGTTCTCGAGTCTTGTTATTACTACATATATATATATCAAAGGGAATGTGACACGGGATATATTTTCTTTAACAGCGTGACGCTTCACCGTCATAAGAGAAACAGAAACGTAAGTGGTTTGTTGACGTTGTTTAAAGTCAATGCTATATAAATGGTCCCTGGCAATCCCCAACATCATCATCAGGGATATGGATACTCGCGCTATCTGGATCTGCTCAGTTGACATATGACATGATATGGAAAAATGTGGTAAATTCATTCAGATCGTAGGCTGCGTCATAGCATCATATAGAAAGGTTCGGTGAAGGTGTAAACAAGAAGCTGTAATACTCTGGGATTGTTTTTCATACGGGGAATAAATTATGCGTTGACTGAGGCAATGACTGAAGATAGATACTCAGTTTTGCAACAAAGTCGACTGCTTTGGCATGAGCTGGAGAGTTTGGTGGAGGATCATCATCTTCGTCATCACTTTCAGCACATTCAGGGTGGTCTGTGCAAGGATCTTTGACAGTGTTCAGGATGATGTCGTCAGTGATAGCTCTGCTGATCGCCAGTTGATTATCATCAGTGATAACATCTGTTGCAGTTCCATTAACTTCAAAGCCCAAAGAGCGTACGTGACTCAGTAGAACAGCTAGCGGAATGTCTTCTTCTGGGTCCTGAGAGGAGGCTTTGACTGTGGTGTTTCGGTTATTTTGAAGTGACAATGACAATTAACGATCGGCGATTTCGTTACTAAACGCAATGATCGCTGGATAATGCTCTCGGCATCCAAAACAGTGCCAACATACGGTTCACTGCTGTCTATGTCAAGTTCGCAGTTTATCATACGCCACAATACCATTTACAGTGACGTGTGTCACATTGGTTGTTGCATTTACAATTGCAATAATCACAACGGTCATTGGACTGAGTGACAATTGACATTTCAAAATCGTATTTCGTTATAGACAACGCGATTTATATTGATGTAATGCTGCTGGGACCAATACGTTTTCGACCAATAAATTTCATTTTATCCCAGTTTCTTTACTATGGAAGTAAATGGACGCTTGACCGGACCAGCTAACCACTTCGAGTTAAGATAACATTTCATTATATCCTAGTAATTTATAACCAACTTTTACTGTATATATATATATATATATATATATATATATATATATATATATATATATATATATATATATATATATATATATGATACTTAAAAAAGTTGATGCATCACGTTAAAAAAATATTTTACAAAAACTTTTATGACGGGTTTTTTAACTTGTTTTATTTCATTCTGATTTTGCAAACATAACTGATTGATACATATAATGACGAAGAGTGGTATGAATTAAAATAAATTACTGAATATTGTTACTTGAGATGCGCTCTTAAGACTCTTATTGAAACATTTATTGTCTATTACACGGATAATTAATATCGCGCTCCGTACTTTCGTATGGATCTTTAAAAGTGGAATCTTCGTATCCTGCCTTCCTTCATACCTTCAGACAAGAAAACAATTCCTTTCTAATAGCATAAGAAATGACATCCGTTTTCGAATCATCTTGATTCAAATAAGATGAACCTTCAGTTCTCTTAGATTGTATTACGTTGTGTCTTATTAATAAGTGACTACAAATTAACCATATTAGAAGAGAATGGGTCTAAGTAATTTTAGGACAGGATAGAATGTTGTTTGTGCTTTCCCAGTTTGAAAAGTCATTTAATAAAATTTAGCTTACTTTTATAGACGACATCGTTTGAGTGTCATCAGCTGACCTATTAGTAAATTAATTAGATTATAAATCATTATCTAACATTTAGCTTAACGTTGGTACTAAAATAAATGTGTGTTACAAATCAATTTCTCACTGTATCCTACATAACAACGACAAGCCTTCTTGCAGTGTCAGATTCCAGTAGAGTTTATAATTATCTTGTACTGTTAGTCATGTTGTTGTTACCTTGGATGATTGGGTACACCAGCATATGTTTGTCTAACTAGTGATAAAACGATTACAGGTTTTAAAAGCGCCAATGTACCTAAGTACGACTTCACACAGCGGCCGGTCTGCCACCGCGTGAAATAACTGAAAAACCTCAATTATATGGAGGAAGAATACTTGTATTAAGAAAGAGATTGCATCATATAATTAATTGCCTCGATCTCTTCTGAGTTCACTATCTTAGCAAACTACACGGTCATGCTATTTTGTGGTTCACCTAAATATCACGAAATCCAGATATACCTATTGGTTTGAATATGAACTACTCCACCACCATATGAAAAGATGAAAATGTTCAATTAATATTTTAATTACATTCAAGTGGCATTTACTGAAGCCGTAGTGTGGAGATTCTACAGGGTGTTTATGATATTTTCTGTGCGATTTTGTTTGATGTGTGTTTTAATATTTGATGTGTTTACGACGTAACCCCTTTACCAGCAAATAATTACGATATAGCGTTTGTAATCTTTCTAATTTTGTACCCACAATTGATCGAAATAAGCCATTAAAACATATAATTGCCAATCCCATCTTTACTCTGTGGAAACGATAATGTGGTGATAACAATACGAGTTGAACAACAGAAAAAGAAGTATTATTATGGTACATGTTAAGGTCATGACAATAAATAACTTTGTTGGAAACATCGCGGTGGAGTTAAAAGGAGTATTTTACTCAACTTACGTTTGATAGTGTATTATTTCTTAATGAACATTTTGGACTAAGATATTTTTACAATGTTTTTAATTGTAAACAATCTTATGTACGACATTGTAAAATACGGTCAACTTTCCCCATCTTGTGATTTGAACGATTCAACTAAAGAAACTGGTAACGTATACAAAGTTAAAATATTTCAAAGACAATATACTTTTTTGTTAACGTGCGTGCGTGCGTGCGTGCTTGAATTAACATATTCTCTTGTGTTTGAAAGCTTAGTATTCCTCCATCACATTGAGCGGAATAATTAACTTAATTATAATTTCGTTTGTTGGGAACATGATTCTCCAATTTCTCTAAGCACCTTTATGATAAGTAAAACTAACACGAAGGAGTACATTATCTGAATTACAGACATTTCTTCCAAAATGATCCGTTCTTTCAAACAGATAAATCATTAGACATATTAAAATGAATAGTTGCTTGGGTAGAACTGAAACCTACCAATTATACCTCTGATCGTCAAATTAAGATTTACCATTTACATGATTGCTTTATTCTCTTGATTTGTTTTCAACTAAACTAATGATCTATGACAAAAGTAGTTCAATAATAATAATAATAATAATAATAATAATAATAATAATAATAATAATAATAATAATAATAATAATAATAAAATATGCAACATATAACATGTGCTTTAACCTATTCATGTGCCAACTGCATTAAACTGTCTAACATAGACCTCATACAATTTGTTTTTAATATTGAAAAATACATGGCTGTGAAACGTTGAGTCAGTAGTAAAATCTAGCTTGTTGGAGGAATGATTCACCTTAATCTAATATTTCCATTCTGTATTTGGGTTACTTCTGTCATAAATAGATTTGGCCATAACCCAACAAATACCTTCCGTGAGGCTTGATATGCTATTAGCAAGTCAAACCATCAAAACTGAGTCTGATGGTATAAAATATTTTCAGCTTAGTAACACGAAAAAGAGCGTCATTCTCAAATTGTCTTTCGACATTTTCATAATTTTGAGACTACCCCGACCACACCCACCATTATCCCCTTCTCCTCCTTCGCATCATCTTTTTAGTCAGAGTTATCAAACAAACACCTTAAGAATTATAACTATGATTTCTGACATATGCCACTAGGGCCACAGACATTGTACTACTTACGTCATATCGCCCCTTCTCACCCCGAAGGTATCTTTCCAAATAACCGTAAGACATTCCAAATACAACAATAGGCAGTAATAAATATTGATAAAAATCCAATTTCATTATATGACATATACCAGTTAAGTTAACTTGATATAAAATGGTTTATTTATTTCTTGGCTCATCAATATCGATTGAGTTTCATGACATTACCATTATGTCTCAGGGACTTATCAACATACTGCCACACCTTCTATATCACACGATACCACTTATCACCATATTTGTTTTTCCGCGTGTCAATAATAAGATAAATCTTCATTGCGTCGTAATGGTCAACAACAGTGACACTATTTTGGTGTTCTAATTTGTAGCAAGAAGAAACTGCAGTCCTAAAATCCAAAATAAATTATTTGTTATTACTGTCCTGTTTATCAAGTAACACAAATGATGATATACTTGTAAGATAATACAATAATAATAAAAACTTGGCACACTCATTAATAGAAACAGAACACATCAAGCCACAAGCATGCTGTAGCTAAGGTAAATTAGAAATTTCAAAAACCGTTATTAGTATTTGCCTAAACATATTTTTAAATTGATGACTTTTATAATTAATTCACTTTTTTCAAGAGATATGCTTTTCTCATTTGAATAGTATTGGTGATAGTATGTCCAGTTTTAGGACAGCATTCTACAAGGAACAATGACATACAATGAGCCATAAGGTAGCCATAGAAAACAATATTACAGATATATTAAACTAGACTAGATTATCACTGCGGGTTGCTTCTATCATAGATGTCTTGAGATACTTTATAAACATCACTCTTGATGAAGCAACTTCTTATTATCGTGTCAACTTAGATAAGGTTTGAAAACAATATCCTGTGTTTTGCCCAAATACACATGATGTTTGCCACCAGGCTTAGTGTACGATATGGATTAAGGCTTATCTTGTATGATAGTCAGTAGCTAGAGTATATTTTCGAGTGTTTTTTTATATAAGATTATCATTTTATTACAATAGATGCTGTGTCAAGTGATCGTGGAAGTGATCACCCCAAAGCTAATGCAAGATACACCACACACTGTGCCCATATTCAATATCATTAAGGTTTTTAGCACTAACTGCCATTTCGACTGTTAGTAAATAGTTTAAAGTAAAAACACCGAATACATCATTCGGTTCCATAAAAATGTTTTGTTTAATTAGAAAATTATGGAACTTTTCCAAACCAGTAGAAGTGATGGCTAGGATTAATGTCGGACTATTATAATTAGCATACATTTTACCTCTTTTTTGGATATTAAAACAACTGTTGTTATATGTAAATTATCAATAATATTACAAATTTTCATGAGTGAGTGTCTTAAAATATTAAAAGATATCATCCATATCGTTTAAAACTCTGCTCAGAAGATTTGATAATTCAGTTCCCTGATTTAATGATATCCGAAAAATATTAGATAACAACTGTCATACAAATGGGTTAATATAGGAAGCAAATTAGTTATAACGCTTTAAAGGAAGTAACTAAATATTAACACTAATATAAAGGTTTGTACGGATTAAATATTAAAATATAACTATATATAAATAAAGAGAATTTATGTAAAGCATTATCCAACATTGTTTTTATACGATTTCACATTAACCGAGTAATAATTGTTCCATTTGGTATTAATCATATTGATAATTCTACAGATATAGTCATTTAATGAAATATTTATATAAAATGTTTAAACTCCTAGTGTATCTGTCACCAAAATAAAACAATATTTATTGTGGAAATATGGTTATAATGATATCTACAAATACAGTAATTATCACCAATCGCTTAAAAAACTAAAATATGTCTTCATATAGGAAATGAATTAAAATGGCTAGATATTTATTGAATATTACAATATGATTATGGTTAATTATACACTGAAAATTGGAAGTTAATGTTACACTCCAAAGTTTAAATCAATCACACAGAGTTCAATATGAACTATCAGTTAACTTTGTACTCTTTCTGCTCTCATCTCAGAAGGAGTAAGAAGAAGAGTCACAAGATAATTATATTTTATCTTGGATAATTATAGACTCCCTCATTCTCTGAGTTTATGAAGGTCATCATATATATGATGGCATCATGTCATAATTCATGTGCTCTCCCTTGTATTATCACAAGTTGGTATCTGCGTTTATTTCCCGGAAAATACAATCAGTATTTCCTTGATAAGAGTGAAATTTCTTCACACCATCCGTGATATCTGATATTATAGTTGTGTGTCTTTTCAAGTGAAGACACGAAGCAATGATAGAAAAGAAAATCAAGAATCACACACACACAACACACATATATATATATATATATATATATATATATATATATATATATATATATATATATATATATATATATATATATATATATATATATATATATATATATATATATATATATATATATAAATTTTTTGATATATTAATTAAAATCTTAAATGATATATATATATATATATATATATATATATATATATATATATATATATATATCTTTGGTAGAATATCAGATATCAATCTTTTTGAAGGCTAAAATCATTAAGCAAAAGATAAATAATGCCATGAAGTTAAAATAAATATATTTAGACAACGTTACAATATAAAAACATTTAAATATCAACCTTTCATTTGTAGTGAGCTCCGGTGGACTAGCGGTTAGGTACCAGGTACTTGGTGCTAAAGGTCACATGTTCGATCCCAGCCAGAGATCAAAACGTTTCCAGAGAACACCGTGGGTGGGTGACCACGTTATTTGGCGCTGCCGTCAAAACTGAATTATTAAAATTAAAGGGGGACGTTAAAGACACCCTGAGGACGTACAGCACTCTGGCAGTGACCGCCAACATGGTTTTTCAGCTCCATTTTTTCGTATTGCTCTCCTGTGAGTGGTGGGGGAGGAGATATCCCAACCACTTCAACATAGAGGCTGTGCTGAATAAGCGACAACCTGGGGATTCTCTCCGAAAAACAAAGCACAAGGACAACCTTTCATTTATCGTGTTATGTATATGTATATTATGTATTTTATTTCATGTTGACTCAGATATCTATCTCATGATAACGTTGACAGACTCTTGTAACCAATCACACCAATTACATATTTTAAATAAAGTTTGGTATCATTCATTATCCCTTATAAGCTATAAATAACATTACTATTATTAATATCATTAATGATTAGTTGTTTTGTTTAAGATACCACCGTACAAGTCTTCTAGATTAATTTAATCCCCCAAATAAATCCCCAGAAACAATCTCTATCACGTATTTATTGTATATTTCAGTAAAATGTCCTCTTTTGATTCATCATTTAATATTACAATCCAAATTCTGGTGTATATTTGATTTATTGTCAAATAGTTGGGAGATCTCGAAATACGCCCTGTAATCTATAAGGAGACACTATCATTTGTCACATAAATCAATTATCATAAATTAATATCATTTGCTCGGAATTTCTTAATTAAAGTGAATCTCTGATCCTTAATAAAGTCTGAGATAACATCAGCTGGAGAGAATAACCTGTCACTTCCTAATGGTTCTCTAAAGGAAAGGGATCACTTGAGTAAAATATCAAATACTCTAACATTGTTTTGTCTAAGATATGTTTCAATGGGATGTTGAATCGTCGGGTAATTGGTAATATAGAGGTACTGTAGATGTCGAAATATTTAAAAACCTACAACAATGTATATATTTATAAGACTTGTGAGTTATTATGCGAGTGCATGAGTGAGTGAGTGAGTGAGTGAGTGAGTGAGTGAGTGAGTGAGTGAGTGAGTGAGTGAGTGAGTGAGTGAGTGAGTGAGTGAGTGAGTGAGTGAGTGAGTGAGTGAGTGAGTGAGTGAGTGCGTGAGTGAGTGGTGGTGAGTGGTGGTGGTGAGTGAGTGAGTGAGTGAGTGAGTGAGTGAGTGAGTGAGTGAGTGAGTGAGTGAGTGAGTGAGTGAGTGAGTGAGTGAGTGAGTGAGTGAGTGAGTGAGTGAGTGAGTGAGTGAGTGAGTGAGTGAGTGAGTGAGTGGTGGTGGTGGTGGTGGTGAGTGGTGGTGGTGAGTGGTGGTGGTGGTGGTGAGTGAGTGGGGTGGTGGTGGTGGTGAGTGAGTGAGTGAGTGAGTGAGTGAGTGAGTGAGTGAGTGAGTGAGTGAGTGAGTGAGTGAGTGAGTGAGTTTCCTTTTACTTGATGCAGAGAGATGGTGGTGTTAAATAAATTTGATTTTGAAAAAGTATTCATGTCTTAGGTGATAAACTGTAAAATGAGAATATTATTTTCAAATTGAAAATTGAAATCTGTTTAAACAAGTATACATAAAATTATACATAATCTAAACAACCGATCTGTTAATTATGTATAAGCGATTTGTGCAGATAAGATAATGATGATGATCATTGATGTTTTACGGCCACTTTTGTGCACACGGTAGGCTAAATGGGCTGATCGACCTCCAAATGTAATGAAGCGAAGTCAAAGATGAAACATCCTTCAGATATGCCCACACCGAGCTTCGAACTCAGGTGGTAGTGATCTGTGACACAACTCGCTACCAATTATACCACGGAGACTTCCTTGGTGCAGACAATGACACAGATTGTCGTTAATGTTAATTGATGTAATTCTTTTATATTAAGTCTGGGAAAAATAACGTAACACTCATTTACATATTGATGACGTAACCATCACGTCAGGATATGCACGCGCATTTTACCGAAATTGATGAAATGTAAATAAATCTTTATTATGTTGTCGAATAGTTGATTCATCTTTGCCTATTACTCACTTTGTTGGCGTAAATATAATATGAAATATTGATGAATTATAGGAATAAAAACACAACGTTGTGGACATACATCATATTAATTATAAAACTAATATTAAACTGTCTGTGTTCATAAATAATATTCCATCAGTTAAGAACAGCGTTATCATTAACAGATACCAAGATGAGAACCTTTTATCTACATCAAGTTTGTCATTTCCGCCATTTCACAACAGAAATAGATACTGACGAAGATCGTCCTTTTGTTAATTGTCTTCCTACATGTCTTTATCCCTCAGTCAAGTCATGTTCCGTGTAACATTTGACGCCGACGTCGGTTTTATAACAAGCTAAGATTCACTTGGTCTCCTCTCAACAATCCATCATTGTTAATAAGATTAATGGTCCTTTTAATTAAGGCAGTGTTTAAAGTGACCGTGTTTGTAATAAACGACTAGAAAAGCACGTGTTCAAATAGATACATATTTATAGACAGGCCTTTCTTCAGATATTGAATTTGCTGTATTTAAAAACAAATATTAATTGGATACGTCATGATTACTTCAGTTATTAAGGCATACATTATTTCTATGGTAATAATGAAATTCATCAATTAATTCACTATGTTTTCAAAAGATATTTAATTAATTTAGTCTGTTTATGGTTTTCCAACATAAGGATGAACAAATTCTGATTAATTTACTATGATTTAATGCAGGAGTCGTAGACCGTTGACAGTTTGGCAGGATTAGCAATCATATATTATTTGCCATTGTACTATGATTATATTTTATTGATGGTGTAATATAAAAGCTAACCATATTGAGCAATCTTTCTTGAAATTGCCATATTCTAAGAGTCATTTATTATATAGTTTTTATTGTGCGATATTATAGACTTCAATTATAAGAATAATGTGCAAAGGATTTTTCCTTTCAATATTAACCAATGCATAGCTTCTATTAGCAAATGGCTAAATGATCAAAGCTACTTCTAAAGGTAACGAGTTGAAGTGAGAGATTAAGCACATTTTATATAAAGCAGAGTTGAGAGTTGAACCAGCACAAGGGCAAAAGTCTGGTAATTTGAGCTTCTGTGTGTATGTGTATATGTATCCCTCTGTCTATCAATCAATTAGTCAATCGTATATGTGGTATGTCTGATAATTATAACTGTATTTTCGCTCAGCCCAGATAGCACGATTAGTTTCGGTTGTAAAACAAACTTTAACAAGTGCCTATGTCTCATGTGTCTGCGTGCGTGCATATGTGTGCGTGTGTTTGCGTGTGTACGTGTGCGTATGTTAAAAAGATAATTAAGGCACTCGCGCAGGTATCATACATTTATTCAAACAGAAATTACATCCATAATGTAATTACATTTATACTATAATTACTTTTATCTAGAGAAAAAATGAAAGCAAACACAAATTACTAAAATAATCCAGAACAGGATCATCTAAATATAAACAAGTACCTATGATTGACACAAAATAAGATATGAGAGTTAGCTAATGGGTTAGTTTATGGGAGACGGGATAGTCAAATGATATTTGATGGCATACCGTATTAATCGTTACAAGAATTGTCTTAGAATATGTGTCAAATAATCATATTATATGTAATCTTAGTCTCGGAAAGGGAAAGCTTAGCTATTTGGCGATCAAGAAGTTAAGTAGACGGGAAATTATTATAATTAAGAAAAATAAACGTTCAACCAAAAAGATGAGGGAGAGATAGGTAGATAGCGAGATTGTACGTTAGAGATACTTCTTTGATATGTGACATACGAAAAATGACACAATGGCATAATTATACCACGAAAATGTTAGATGCCGACAACTGAAAGATTTTGTCTAAAGTCATGCTATCTCTCATGACTGAAACAAATGACAGGACACCACACACCAAACACATAATACTTTGTATTGGTCTAATGCTAGTTATTCCGAGGACAAAATCCAAATTTGTTGACAATCTCCCACCCTTTAACTTCCCCAAGCTATGGAACAAATGTCATATTCTGTTAACTATTTATACTTCACATAGTTCTTTAAAAAGATCAATAAAAACTATGTGTCTCAACAATTATGACGCTTCAGTCAATCACCACAATCCACACTCTGATGATTGGCATATGTTGTTATAGCTATAAAAGTCATTTCCCTCGCCCCATTATGTGTTATTATATTTCCTCTCCCCGTGATGGGTGATGTTTAATTTTGGATGCACGTACAACATGCTATTCCTCTGATACTCTCTTACATAATATTAATATTAACGTTTGTAGTTTATTGGGGGGAGGGGGGTAGCAGGAAGATAACCTTTAAAAGGTTATGCTGCTCCCCCATTTCCTGTATTATATTTAATCAGCTTATATATTTTTATGCTAAGGTTGTAAATTTGGAAATGGGAAATACATATCATAATAGAATAAGCCACATTTTATCACTGATGTTCTGTGGCAGATCATCTTCTAAGATAGACATTCTCGTTTCATCCTCATGTTATGGGCAAATCTCGATAAATACATCCATTACCGGTACAGTGTCAACAAGAAAACAACATTATGATTAATGGGTTTAAGGAACAGGTTTAATTAATATGGTACCTTACTGTGATCATTTTCTATGTAACATAGAACCAAATGAATAGGTGAATTTGGATATTAAACTGTAAATCACCTTCGTATTCAAATCTAGTAGCCCTAAAATAAAACACAAATCTCATGATCACATCTCACAGTCTATCGTATAATATAACGAGTAAAAATCTTGTTAGGATAAACAATTAAAACAAAAATATATCAAAATTGATTAACACAAACTTTGTCTCAATTTTTATAAATATTTTTTATTATAGTTGCTTGGATAATAGACCAACTGTTATCTCTAATCTTATACAAAAGCATGTTTACATGTTTATAAGTTTATATCTTTCATGTGTTTATACTTTTCCTGTCAACCCACCATCATTACCCGGAATCAGTAATATCAGTTATTGCCACGTTTGTGTTATCTGATGTTAACAGTCACAATAATATGGATCCTGTTATTAAGAGGGGGGGGGGATCAGTGAAAGTAGACTCATATAACAATTACATCGTGACAGTCGATAGCAATCTGAATACTTACGAAATAATGATGTTCTGGATATCCCGTCTGACTTTCGAAAGCGTGTCTAACCTTCGTCCATGAATCATCTATACGGATATAACCAAAGGTAACTCTGTCTTCTGGATTTCAATAGTACATCTCGTCTGTTGTTATTAAACAATGATCCCACTTGACCTTCCCCTGATCTATATGTCATCAATTTATATAATTAAATAAGTTTATTGTTTAATAGAAAATAGATCATTTTGTTGGAGCTCATTACCGTCTCCAGATAAACCATGTCACGTGACATCATATTGATATTATTTTTGAGTACCTGTCATGTAAGTGATATCACATGCTACACGTACCATCTTCCTATTGTCTTATAATCCGTTGAGAGATGGATCTTAATGATGATTAATAACAATGATGATTAGAACTTGACTTCCAATTTAAACTTTGTCACGTGATAGAGTATTTGATATTTTAGTTAGATTGTAGGCTTGCTTTCAGACATACATCTATATGCTTAATACAAATTACAATACAAGTGGCAGTGATCTGTGGTCCAACACGCTATCGCTAGACCAATGAGGCGCCCTACAGAAGTTTGAAGTAAATGGATGTATATGTGGCCTAACTGGTAGCGCGGTTGGTCACACATCAATAGCAAATGGGTTCAAATCCAGAATGTCAGAATGGTGTTTCATCTTTCACTTTGCCTCCTTAACTTTTGGGGGTTGTTCATCCCATTTAGCCTACCTTATGCACAAAAGTTGCTGTAAAACCTTTACATTTTTTCAATTATCTTTCAATAACTTTGAGCTGGTAAAATGTTTAAACAAAGAAGAATGTCAGAAGCGCAATGTATGTATTATAACTGATTCCCCGTCAGTGAGATTTTCAAGGTTTGATTAGTAACGAGAATAATGAAGCTAGGCTTACTAACTGACTGGTTAACTGACTGACTACCTGAGTTAGTGACTCACTTACTAACCCAATCACTCATTCGCTTACTCACAAACCCAGCCATTCACTTCGTCAGCAAATTCCTCCCTCATTCGCATAGCTTAGATTTATAATTTTATTGGCTATAATACCTTTCCTGATGTTTTTCGAAACTATTTACAATAACCACCGTTTCCTTGAAGCGAAGATAATGGAATACTTTGAACTTGCCAATTAGCTGAGAGCACAAAATACCATTAATATTTGTTTTATTCGATGTCGATCAATAGATGTCATAGTTAAATCTAAGCCTTATTGGGTGACTTGTTATTTACACGAATGACCTTTTTCCAGAAGAGAAGGCCACAAGGAATCGACAAGTAATTGCCTCACACAACGGAAGTAATAAATCAAAGATCGATGCCAAATCACATTAATTAAAAATATTAATGAATGATCGCTGATTTATTTGGCAGGTGATCATATATCCCTTAAAAGGTGATGGTCAGAGTTTAGAGCTACTTTGTTTATTTGATGGATGGATTATATCAGCCTTATCGTTGATTTTCTTTATTAAGTAATCAACAATTGTCACGTCCAATCCAATATATGTCCATATAAATGTTCAGGCGAATGTTAAATAGATTAGAAAGGGGATCCGCAGAATGTCTGATTAATTACTTTATCCACTGAACTAACATATTCTGTTCTAGTATGACTTCGATTCACAAGGTCAATGTTGTTATTTACGAATACAATAAATGATATATTAACACATTTAAAGCTAGATGACACAAACGTACATAATAATAGTCTATTAAAAGGCAGTTACTTTTTTGAAATTATGGAACTTTCTTATATTTTCTGGTATTTTTTGTCTTAAATAGAAAAAGCTACATACAATTAATATCGCATATCATGGCCTGTATTGTGGCTTTTCCAACCAACTGATGATGATGATTGATGTTTTACGGCCACTTTTGTGCACAAATTAGGCTAAATGGGCCGAGCGACCTCCAAAGGTAATGAGACGAATTGAAAGACGAAACGACCCTCAGATATGTCCACGCCGTGATTCGAACACGGATGGTACTGACCTGTTTTCTAACCAACTAACAAATTATGTATTATATTTTTCAGAATGAAATGACTACCTCTGATATTACGAGGTCGTTTATGAAATATGTATATTAAAGTACCCTGTTATCTTGATATTGATACAGATAAGATAATTATTAATCCCTATGGGCTACTTCTTTACTTTATTGATTTATAATCTCAGATAAAGGTAATAGACGGTTGATTTATTGATCACGGTGATCTTGTTGTAAATATGTTGTTTTTATTTGTTACTTCATCATATATCAATCGCGATGTTTAGCTGACTACCAACCTAGGGTTTGTAATGAACGAAATCAACTTAATCTAGAAATACATATTTCAGTTAAAATAATTTGATTGAAATGACCAAATTACTAGATTTCAGGATAACCGCATTATCTTATAGCAAGTTGTTTGTTCTTTGTGGCAAATGCAATAATATCTGATAGAATCAAGAAGAATATATTTAAAAAGTCATTTTCATCTATAGTATTGTTAATACAAGTACGGAGCGCCTGCTACGGCGTTGTAGAATCCTGAATTGCAAATTAGAGGCATCAATTCTGGATCCTATTTATCGCTATTATATTTTATTTAATGGACATTATGTCATGTTTATTTTTCTGTTTAGCCTCTGAAAGGTTTGATAATGACGTAACTATTTACTTCGAACTATTACAACTTTAATTCTAGTTCTAGTTTGATATATTTGGTTTATTATTGTTACCAATACAATTGTTATTTGTACCATGGTTAAAATATGAATGAATACAAATAACAATTGTAATGGTAAATAAGGTTTTCAAAATATCCAATGGCATTTGTATGGCGAATGGCTTAGATAATCCTTTACACGAACCTCTTACTCATAATGGCGATGTATTTAGACAACCTGATAATATTCTTGAAGAAATCTAGATCGGTACATTTAACCTGTTGTCTGACAAGAAGAAGAGAGAAGTGAGTTGAATCAATTGTTTAGACTCGGACCTAATCACATCCAAGATATACATTTTTATTAAATATACATTATTTGTATTATTATTATTATTATTAGTAGTAGTAGTAGTAGTAGTAGTAGTAGTAGTTGTAGTAGCAGTAGTAGTAGTGGTTGTTGTTATTGTTGTTGTAATAGAAATAGTAATATTATTATTAGTAGTAGTAGTAAGAGAATAGTAATATTTGTATTAGTAATGGTAGTAGTAGTAGTAGTATATAACCGAGAAGCCATTCCCTCTATAAATATATTCCGCACCCACAGGCATTAGCCGGATTCGAAAGCATAGCCTGAATATTTGTATCTAATTATTTTCGACGAGTTATATTTTTTTCTTATTAAAATCTGTCTTATCCGGCCAATTTACTGTACGGTGTTATTACTCTAAGAATGCATGCCTATTACATTTGTATGATTTAAATAATTATGAAATTGTTGTAGGACATTATACAGGCGTCGTTTTAATAAGATCGACAGATGGCATTTGATACTCTAGTACCTTGCATTTAATTAAATAAATCAAAAGACAATTATTAAAATTAATATTCGATATATTCATTTGATTCTTCTCAAGGTACTGATGTCAGGGTTACAAAAGGTATATGATATGGTATCCCAAGTTGACAACCATGGGACCTTGTCGGTTTCTGACGTACGTAAATCACTTGATGACTGTAGTGAAGTGTAAACACATATTTTATATTTGACAGATATAGAGGATATTTTAACTTTGCAGCATCAGTCAGTTACTGCTCAGCTAACAGATAAGAAATGATCGAAATGTCATTTAATCATGACCCAGATATCCGGAAGTAATGTTTGATGACTGACCTGGTTATGTTTTGACATTCTAAATTATATTATGACATTCTAAATTATATATATATATATATATATATATATATATATATATATATATATATATATATATAATGTATTTTTATGATATGTTAAAGACAAATTAATCATTCAATAAACAAATTAAAACAGGATTATCTAAATACAAATAATGCACTATAATTGACGTAAACAAGGATTTGTGTAAGACTCTACAGCCAAGAATATTCCACAAGAATAAATCAAAATAAAGCCTAAAAGAGAAAGGTGAAATATTGATACACGATTTAATTGAATAATATAAGCAAAAATAGGCATAATTCAAGATCAACGCTGATAGAAGAGACATAAAACGACTCAACCCAATATCAAAGACCAGCTCTAATTTTCTTTTTATTTATTATTCTTACAGACTTGTCACAGAACAATTGCAACCTGAAGATTAAAAAAAATATAATAGTTCATATTACAAAATGTATGTGTAATTCTAAGCAAATGAAAGTTGTTTCAACTTCGACTTTGATCTATTTTAGGAAATACGTCTTTGTGTACTGAAGAAATTATTAGAGCTAAACAAATTTAAATTGGATTTTTGCGTTTATTTAGATTTCCCAGTAGACATTCTGATACATTCAGATAAGCATTAAACACCTATCTAGGTCATAGTATTTAGAAATAACTGCAATGATATTGTATTTATAATCGTTCTCATCTTTAAGAGCATTTATATATTGATTCCATTTTCTCCTGATCTGGTACCTGTGATGCCGATAGATATAACTAAATCAACTCGTCGCTCGATAGGAAATAAATCAGTTTCCTGAAGATGATTACTGTGTCCCGTCATACCTTGATAGGTCACCTCAGAATGATGACACACAATCTATCGTCTTGGTCTATGATTATCCCGTAAAAAGGAGAATCATTGATAACTAATTAATGAGAATGATAACTTAACGCCAAAATTAGGTATGCGTAGAGTCAGCATGTAAGTGACTAGTAGGTGGGTATGTCTTCAATGCTGGTAAAACTCATATGGTTGGAGGTATTTTCCTCCTTACATACAGTTAAATAAATTAATTGTCTACTTTGATTGTGTTTTTATTAGTGAATATGGTGAATATATACATATGATAAAATAACACTGATTATGGCCATACGTTTTAAAATATTTCTGATAATTGATGAATTGTCCTCCAAATATTTGGAACAAAATGTAAACATTTTAGCACGGATTTCTGGCAAATTGTGGAAGGGTTATTGGTGTATATCATAACACCTTATGTCACTAAGGATACAAAAGGAAAGTTAAATTTTCCAATTTGACGTTGTAATCATGAAACCACATGACCTTAATGGATTTTAAATGTTTTTGTTTTGTTTTGATGTTAGTTCGTTATTTTTGGTGTCCTCGAAAGTAACGACCAAACATATCACTATTACAAGCTTAGATTTAAAACTAGATACATCAGTTGGATTCAAAACGATATAAGAACAGGAATTTATTGAAATGGAAATTAACTGCGTTGTATTGGGACAAAGTTAGTACATCTTAGCCCCTTTTATTATCAGCGGTGTTCATTGGTGTACACCTGTCACGACCGCGATCTGTTCACAAAAAAGTCCTCGTGTGCCAAGCTGAAGTTTCGTAACCAGAAAGTGTTTTGAACCATCAGAAGAGTTCAGCTCAAGAAGTGGTGACGTCATCAAAACCTGGGTAGAAGGAAGCATGACGTAGAAGTGGAAAGTAGCTTTGGGGTCGTGTCCTGGTAAGAAAACTTGTGTAAGGAACGTCACAACTTAAATCTAGTTCATTCTCTTCGTATTTTAAGACATTTGATTAATTGTGATCATAAAGACACTTTTTTAGTTGTTGAAAACGATGATTCTCACCATCTAGCTTGATTTTTGCTGCAATACATTTCAACATTTTTGACCAGAAGCAAGTTTTCTTCAGTGACAGGAATCGTTCGTTACGAATTGGACACTAATATGTATGCTGTATGTCATCGAATGGACGCCAAAGCATGATTTTCGGTGTCAGCTGGAGAATTTATGATGTTTCTGTTTTATTTAGGACAGATTTATCGCAGATCAGACTGACAACTTGATGTTTTTGTATAAATCATTATTTTAGACATTAATTGATTAAATAATAAATGTGAAGAAAGTTGAAACATAATAATTTTCATAAAAGGTTCTTTTGTCCAGTTTGTTTACACAAAAACTGTAATAAAGGTGAATACAGTTTGAATGTTACTTTGATATAAATGGACAACAAATTTACATATATGACTTTAATATTACAGATTGTGGACTGGCTATGAATGAAATATATTTATCTTAACATTATCTCCAGAGAGTCTGATGTGTGCACAAAAGTGGCTGAAAAAAAACAATCATCAGAGAGCATTGAGTGTTGCTTCCACCTGAATAAATGAGATAGCCTGATTGATAACCACCACATTAATTGATATTGAATGGAAATGTTCTTGGAAATAAAATTGAAGTTTTGAGATTTGGAATTTTGATATTTACTATGCTATGAATGATCCACACATACATATACCTAAATCTGTAGCCAATTTGACTATATTTATGATATTATTCAGAAAAATATAATTCTAAATACATTATTAAATATAAGAAAGGGTAGTTTAATCAGGGTTCCTCAGAATGCAAATATATGTGTCCAGAAACCAGTTTCTTTCTCAGAACGCACTCATTTTTGGCCACTGCATCCATATCGCATGATCGGAATGCAAAATAATTCTGGACCATTTTTGGTATTGGTATCTCGGATTTCACGCTAAAAGATCTCAATTCTCGTTAAAACTAGCTGTTATATTCAGTTATTATTTATCAGTTTGCTGAAGTCCCTACCAGCTAAAACTCTGCTAGTATTTGCTAACTGTTCCACACAAGGAGACCTACCCAGACTGCAGGCTGTTTATTTAGTTTTAGAGTAGGAGGAGACTGAACTAGAGTAGTAGGAGAACATATTTAGCGAGGCCTCAGACCGAGCTTAATCCAAGAAGGTGTAATTTCGCTGGACTATATAATAACTTGCTGGCATTATGATTTCGAACTTTGCCCATAACGTATATTGAGTGTGAGCAGGAGTTCTCTGCTCAGATCCACATGAAAGCAAAGACATGGTTGGGTGGGTGAGGCAAAACAGCGTACACTGATCAGAATTTCAACAACAAGTGGTTGTTTACTAGAATATGACTCCCACTTAGAATTTCCGCAACGGGTGGCTGTTTACGTGAATATGACCCCTCTCTGTAATTAACCTTATATTAGGCCCATGCATGCCTATTATGAATATAACATACATACAATCAAATAACATGTTTTATTGTAAACATATTAATAAAAACACTAGAATTAGCAATAAAGTTATATTTATATTATATGTCAAATTTTTGCACAGGAAGTCTATCGGACCTTTAACTTTTTAGGTCTATAAGAAACTCTGATTTAATGCATGTTCTATTATATCTATATTTAAATAACATAATTCTTCAGTGTTTGCTGGTATAACTAGAAGAAGTGGATATGATTCCACATTAACATAGTGGACATCAAAGTAACATACAACATGGTTTCATTTCCTCATTCAAAATTGTAACAACCATAACAATATTTAAGAACCTTTTTTTTAAATAAGTTAGTCTTGCACTATTTACCATTAATAGTATTTTAAGAACATTATTAAACCTTATTCTTGATTTTAGTTTAATCTGTGTTTAAAATAATCCTCCAACCAAAATCAAGATAATAATTTGATGTGTCAGTGAATATGCTAAATACAAACAAAACATTTGCACCATATTTATATAAAATTGAATCAAATTTACTATTTTTACACATCTTTGTTTCTTCTGCAAAGCAAGTGACAAACATCTAGTCATTTTGTCATACTTTGACTGTTCAGTCACCTATAATAGATCATTCATGAGCATATTTTTGGACCAGGTTTTCTCCACCGAATATGCCATATATTATAACTTTATTTAGAATTCGTTCCTGTGCTGAATCTGCAAATTACAATTGAGTCTCACACAATTGAGTTACCAACCACGTACATTAACTACCATTTCGGTCGTTATTATTATTAATAGTAGTAAAAGTAATAGTAGTAGTAGTAGTAGTAGTAGTAGCAGTAGTAGTAGTAGTAGTAGTAGTAGTAGTAGTAGTAGTAGGAGTAGTAGTATCTTTGATTATTAGAATGTTGAAAAGGGGGACGTCATATGTTTCTGCGCATCACATGTGTAAGATATCTAAGTAAATCAATCATTTACTCACTCCGTTTCATATATTGCAATTATTAAATATTTAATATATAGTAATTATTCAAACATAAACGAACATGTGAAAAAGGTAATTAGAAGAAAAAAAGAATTACAAAACTGGGAATTAAAGTTTTATTAATGCACGTATTGAATAGGTTTTTTGACAGTTCTATATCTACATATACAATAACTCCATATTACCAATTACCCGACGGTACAACATTGCATTAAAGGATTTCGTGGATAAAACTATGTCAGGGTATTTGACATTTTCCCCAAATGTATCTTTTCCTGAGATAGTCATAAGGACGCGACAAGTTATTCTCTCCAACTTTTTTATCTCAGAATTTATTACAGAAAGTAAGACATTTTGAATCCGAGATTCACTCATAGTATATAAAAAATCTGAGCTAATCTGATAAATTTAGTAACGCTCAATCATGTTACAGATGATCATTTTTAAATTAATGAGTTTATTTAGAGATATCTCGAAGATTTGATGATAGATAACATTTAGACTACAATTATATATTGTAATATGAAATTATGAGACTGAAGACGGTATTTAAATGAAAGGTAGCACCAATAAGTGTAAATGATTATTTCCCATCTTTTGGGGGGATTATATATTTTATATATATTATATATATATATATATATATATATATATATATATATATATATATATTTAAAATAAACATGAAAAAGCATGAAAAAGCCATGAAAAACAGAAACACACTATTGTAAACGAGAGAAAGATATTTAGATGTTTTTATGTGGTAATGTGGTTTAAATATTTATGGGATTATTTTATTAATTTATTTCTTTTCCTTAATAATTGCAGTCTTCCCTTGTACATTGCTTTAATTATTATTTTCAGTTTAAAGCAATTATGTTGATAAATGTTTCCATTGTTTTAAATAAGGGTTTCAGATATTTCAGGATAAATTTGGCGTGCATTATTCTAGTTAATAAAATTTATCTTTCAAATCTCATCCGCGTATGAGGAATGTCCCAGGCAAATACTGAAGGGGCTGAGAGGAACGCCACTTTATGTACATTAATGGTTTAGACAGTTTGGGAATTTGATCTATAAAAACCCAAAACTTACAATTCTGTGTTTTTAAAGTAATTTTCAATTTCTATTCATCATCCAGCCATTTAACTCAATGTAGAATTATGTCAAAGATCAACAAGTACTTATGAGGGTTAGAAATAAGAACCTGTTAAACATTTGTTATTTATTCGCCACAGAAAAGACGATATATATATACACGATGATGCTGATGATGATGATGACCTTCGTGAACCCAGAGGTTCTATAATTATCTAACATACATTACCATTCTTTTGTGAATCTTCTTCAGGCCCCTTCTAACCTGAGAGCAAACATAATTCATTGTTTACTGGTAATTCATACTGATGTCTGTGTGACTTATATAAACACGGTGGCGTTGTTGTATTCCCATGGCAACTGTAAGTGTATAATTGCCGAAGGTGACGTTTAAATGATCTGTTAATATCGGAGAAATTCTATTCATTTCGTCTAGGAGACATATTTTAGGCATTTGAACATTTGATATGCATTTGTAGATATCATCAATATCGTATTGTCTGTCATATGGATGACGATGATGATTGGTGTTTTACGGCCACCTTTGTGCACATGGTAGGCTAAGTGGGCCGAGCGACCTCCAAAGGTAATGAAGCGAAGTGAAAGATGAAACAACCTTTAGATATTCCCACGCCGGGATTCGAACACGGGTGGCAGTGATCTGTGGTCAAACACACTACCAACCAGACCACGGAGGCGCCCGTGTGCTTAAAAATGAAAACATCCTTCAGATATGCCCACGCCGAGATCCGAACCCAAGTGGTTGTGATCTGTCGTCCAACACGCTACCGCTAGACCACGGAGGCGCCCGTACTGTTATATGGAATATTGTTTTCTGCGACATATACACTAATGCTTTTAGAAATATTTCAATAACGATTTCATCTGTAGAATTAGAGTATATTTAATAATAAGACGTAAGAGTTCTTATTACCTTGTCTTAATGTGAAACGTAAATCTTGGATAATGTTTTTCTAAATGCTTCTTTACTTATTATATCGCCATATTTTAATATTTAATTCATACAAAAGTTTAATATTGTGTTTATATTTTCGACTGTTTATTAAGATGCATCAGTTGAAGTGTCATAAGTAATTTGTTATCTATATTATCCCCTTTGGTTGATGGCAGTTATCTAACCGTAGATATGGTTTGTAAGGGTAAGTCTAGCCTCCGTTTTATGTATATCTTCCAGTTAGGGAACTGAATTAGCAAATATTCTGTCCAGATTTGTTAAACATGGATTTTACACTATACTATTTTACGACAGTCACTCATGTTGACAATATAGCTATGATAATAATTGATAACTTGTTTACGATAACAGCTTTATATACTAAAAAAGGGGGGGTACCATTGATGCGGATTATAACAGCTTGGCACGAATCCTAACTACCATTTCGAATGTTTTCGACTACGTGAATAACCTTCTTAAATTAAATAAAGTTATTTTATGCAGCTCAATCTTATGTGCGGTGTTTTTACTTTAACACGTTTGCTTAATATATTTTTTTCTATGTCAGCTAAGTTTACTGCAGGAGTTTCGCTAGCTAGCTAACTATCAAATTGTCATTAATTTTAACAAGGTACGAAGTTTTGTTCGCATCTGACGTAAGATTATATAACGTTGTAATGACATTACATCAATATCGATAATTTGACAGAATATGGACAAACTTTGGAGCAATCACGTTCATGGTTATGATGTAGTTTTGAATGTGAAACATTAAGACCTTTCATCTGGCTACCATACATCCTGTAACAAAACCCTTAATTCACGGTCCCAGCAAATAGCATATTTTGGGACAGAAAACCAGGTTAATATATTTATACGTTATTAAAGTTGACACGAGTGTATTATAAATTACTGGAAACCTTACAAATATGTGTCATACAACAGTATGATTATCATTTGTTTATCTTAAGGAATGTATGAATATATTACCATCAATATCTCCAGTTCGTTCTCGATAAATATATGTGTCCATTGTGTATATGTTGCATCCTTTTATTAATACGTTATTCACATTTCAGTAAACCATATCTTTTGTTGTAATTAGCTTATTCCATCAGATTATTTGTTGACATTATTAAACCTCTCTTTGTTGTTTGTCGAGGTAGAAAGGTAGAAATACTATATCGAGAAACATAAATCAAAAAGAAACTATTTCTAACTGTCCTTAGAAAATTACTACTTATATAGAATACTATTTAAATGAGTATTATATCTAATAAGGCCCCGCCTAATCACCACACACACACACACACACACACACACACACACACACACACACACACACACATCTGGATACCTGAAACTTTTATCGTTAGCTTTCTGAGATTATATTATTTTGTATCGTTTAAATCAATAATAAAAAATTAACTCTATTAACTGGGAATCCTTTTGATTAAATGAAGTTCAGCACAAAACCTTAATGTCAATATTTTGGCTTAAAATGTAAAACCAAAAATATAGTTCATCTTTATTTAGGGCTTCATTTGATTTTCATCAAATGACCTATTAATAAATTAATTATATTATAAATAAGTAGCTAATATTTAACATAAAGTTATTGTTGGTCTATTCTCTAGTGTGACACTAGCTCGTCATATTCCTATTTTAGCACTATAAATATCCTGGAGCCAGTTTTTGAATAGAAATCATCATCATTTCATATTAAAATAGGTAACAAATATTCTTATTTATCATGATTCTGCTAAACATGTATTTAAATTATATATGTAAATATTGACATTTGTATTTTATATATATATATATATATATATATATATATATATATATATATATATATATATATATATATATATATATATATTTATATATATATATATATATATATATATATATATATAAAGCTGAGTGGTCACTCCCTCGGATATATCCCTAAAACCTAGATACTTTGGGTAGAATTGACTGTAGACATGAAGGTTTGCAACACAGTACTCTATAACTTTTGTGTGATCCAAGGGTTGATATAAATCAAAGACTATAATACAGGTGCTGGTAAAATGATGATCAGGTGTCGTAATCATCGTCCAGTCGTAAACCTCAGTCTTAATGATGATACATCGTCATTATATACGAGAGTGACAGTTATTAATTATAATCGACTATCAGGTGATATATAACGGATGGAATGATGGTTTATGTATGTCATCAATTTCATCATCCCCATCATTCAGCCACGTTGTATAGTTTAATGACAGATACTAAAATCGTCCAAAATGTCTTTCATATTTGTGATGTTATCCGAATAATATTAATTAATGGTACGTAGGCGATGAAAGAAGATTCAACTTATACTAGATGATAACGACGAGCCTCCTTGATGTAAGATATTTTATTATAGTTTATAAATTATTTTGTGCTGTTATTGATAATGTAAGTATCCTCGTAGATTAATATAGACCCGTAAATTCGTACATGTTTCTAACATGTCGGCTAAGTAAAGAAACCATTTTATCATTTCGACTCAAGGTACAACCTACTGTTATAAGCCATCAATCAATTTATGAGATTATCTTCACGGAAATGTTATTATTACGCTAATATTTTACATATACTTAATCTTTGATAACCCAGGAAGATCTAGTCATCAATATGCAACACGGTAAACTAACCAATCTCCAATATTACATAATAATAGACCGATTCAATTACCCTTGGCGCCACCATGCGGCTGAATTTCACACCACGGTCTCGGGTCAGAAGTATAACAATCGATGTGTTGGATGGTGATTTACGAGTGTAATCACCGATAAATGTATCAGTGAAAAGCTGTATTTAGGCTATTTACCAACTATATTATGATTTTATTTATAGTCCATTAAGGATATGTGATCCCCAGATCATAATTGGGCATTTAATAGGAATGGTATAGACTTAGTTCAATAGATATATGCCACTAAAATAAGTAACGTTCAGCGCGATTTGCCTATGGCTGTCATGGGCTGGCCTGTCTAGTTCAAGGTTATTTTTTATAGAACCTTTGCCATCTGACATGACGATATAAATGGATGCAATCAATGATCACATAGATTATAATTCAATAGGTGATTTCTATTACTGTAACATTGGTTTGGTATTTATACATGACATCTTAATTTGAAAGTCAACATGAATAACTAAGGCTTAGCTGGGTCATTCATCTGCAAAAAAATCGGTCAGCTCAATCATTTGGTTATATCATGATAAGTATTGCGTTAAATCCTTTGCAAAGACACAATCGTTCAGCTGAAATACTAGTCTCAATCTCCGTGTAATATGAATTAATTTCTGGAAAGTGAGCGCCATAGCTGTTTCTAACGCGATACCGCAGTTAGTAACCGATGCAACGCATTTCGCCTGGATCGGTCTATTAGCTTGGCACCTTTTATGTGTTATCTGACAACTTCCCCAACTTTTTCAATAATTTTCTTTTGCACATTTTGTATTTACCTTTGTAAGCACATGACTACGACCAGTTTCGTGGGTAATCACATTTGATCCAGGACAGTAGCAATTTGTTACAGAAACGATTCACTTTAATCCAATATCTTCGTTTTTTTTAATTTATGCAACATTATTTCACATAACATTACCGTGATCAGATGGATTACATTGAGATAAAGTTATTTCTGTCAGAAAAGTACCCAGCCATACCCAAACGCTCACCTCGCCTGAGATCCTCTGTGGCATTAGCCAAATAATTAGCACAGGTTTCAATGTTGAGTCTGGTAGTGTAAAGTACCTTGAGCTTAAGTTATAATTTTATTTTATTTTTGTTTTTCGTAACCTAGCATCGGAGCATTATTCTGTGATTTTCTTTATCAACACTATTGTAATTATGAGACGATCATATCGTCAAGCATCAGCACTGTCCATTCCTGCTCCTCATTAGCATATCCTTAATCAGTCATCGCAATAGTCTTGAGAATGATAATTATCGTTTCAGACATTTGCAAATAGGGCGATAATCATCAGGCCTACGTCAAAGGCATATTCCCAAATAAATTGAGGCTCCTCCGTGGTCTAATCGATAGCACATTTGAACACAGGACACTACAACCTGAGTTCGAATCTCGACGTGGGCATGTCTGAAGGGCGTTTCATCTTTGACTTTGCTTCATTACCTTGTGCACAAAAGTGGCCGTAAAACATCGATCATCATCGTCGTCATGATAATATGAAATACGATAATTGACGATAATCAAAATTGATCAAATCCAACTTCATTATAAGACATATGATACCTGTTATATTAATCTGATATAAACTGTTTGTTGATCGTATATCTACACTTTTCATCGATGTATTCATCGTTCGGGAGTTTCATGTCGTCTCCATTGTGCTCCAGAGACTTATCAACACACTATCACACCATCTATATCACACTCGATCACTTATCACCATGTTTGTATATCCCTGTGTCGACATTTAAACTAATCTTCATTTGGGTCGTAATTATAGGCAACGGTGCAATTATCTGGTTAAAATATATCTTTATTCCCTCAAGGTGGTGGCAAGAAGGAATGAACTATCATAAAATGAAATCTACTTTCCTTGATATTATTCTATACTGCCTATCGTATATCACAAATGGTGATACATTTCCGAGACAATACTATAATGAACAATTGGCACAAACATTAATATAAAAAAACATCACAGCCCATATATGATGTATCTAAGCCTAATTATATATTTAATAAATCATTATTATTTGCCGAAAACAAAACTTGAACTTGATGAGTGTTTAGAGTTATATTTTTATGTCATGAACTTCTCTCGTTGAAAAGTGCTGCTAAAAGAAAGGCCAGTTTTATGACGGCATCTCATAAAGAAAGACTAGAGCATATGGGGCATCATTTGGATATAGAGAACAATATGACCATTCTAATCGCAGATATATTGAATTATAGGTCATATATATATATATATATATATATATATATATATATATATATATATATATATATATATATATATATATATATAATCATCACACTTCATAAACTCCAGTGAAGAGGATGCCAGTTTGGCTTTCGGCTGAAGAGATGGCGTAATTATATATATGCATTTTGGGAAATAAGTTGAGTCATAAATTATCTTCGTTTGCCGAGATTATTGTGGTATTAAGTTGCCACAACTTGATGGATAATGCTGCCCACAAGGATAACTCAGATAGCCCAATGTTACTGATAAATGTAATAAAATGAAGTTGTAGTTGATCAATTTATATATTCTCTGATATGATAACTCATATTGTCATATATTTGGGAAGATTCGTAAGAAGTGATGACCTTATACAGGCATCACGACTATGGTCGTATTTGTGTATGTCAGAAATGATCATTCTCATTCTAAAAATTAGTTCGATGACTCTGATGAAGAAGGTGATATTTATGTTGATGATGATGACGATGAAGATGAGGATGAGACGGAAGGAAGAGTGAGGATGCCGGTAACCTTGATCGTAATGATAATGATAATGATAGCAATGCAAGACAATCTGAAAATAGCCATCTGCTATTGTCTTACAGCCGAATTTGATTATCTCTGCAACTATTCATATTCAGGTACTTTTCAGTAGTAAATACAAAATATATGTAAGCAAATTATTGACAAAGTTGGAGAAGATGCCAGACTCATTGATAATAGATAACAGATACTAACCTAGGTATTGTGTTATATCTGGGATTTCTTCATTCACGTGTTGCGTATCGGTGACTAGACTTTCTTGGGTTATTACAGTTTAAGTATATGCCAATTACTAGAACAATAGTTACGTTTCTGTGGAGGTAATATTATAATTTAATTGATGACATTAGACTATAATTTAAGTGGTATTTCTATAATGGCATGTTAAATACATAAAGCTAATACGTAGGTCTATGTTAAGTATTTTATTGTAGCTTTCACTACACATTATTTATTATTTATTATTATTATTATTATTATTATTATTATTATTATTATTTATTATTATCATCATCATCATCATTAAACAACAGGATAAAGCAAGCATGTGTGTGGTAAATATTACCTTACAGTTGAGGAACGCAATTATTATGTGATAGTGTCGTGTATACGAAAGTGGTAAGTCTTCGGATCGAGTCCAACAATTGTTCATTTACAGTCCCTTCAAATGTCCCTTGATTTCCTGTTACTTAAATAGTCATCTCTCCCTAAATCAAGAGTTACGGTGGGTGAAGTACCTATAAATAAGATCATATATTATCTAATGTCGGGTATTGGCTTTATAAAGTTGCATACATAAACTAGGGAACCAACTTCACAACCAACAAAAATGTAATTAAGCTAATTTATTTATTCATGCGCGGGCACCTACACCCAGACACACATAAACACACACACACAAACAAACGTGCACAAACATAAACACGCGTGTACTCACACACATACACTCAAACATACACACACACACACAATATATACATACATAAATACATACATACATATATACATTCATACTACTTACTTACACACGCATGCACACATTATAGATTGTACCTTTGCCATTTTTTAATTTAATACAGATAAATTATTCAAATTCGAATTTTGAGCGATCTTTGTTCAAAATGAAAAATTACACATTATTTACACATAAACATCTTATAGCAAACATTTTCTGTGGAATAATATAATATTACACTGTTTTATCCAAAAGTTGAGTATAGGCTTGACATTTTTGTGTCGTAATAGCTCGCTTCAGTAAAGTAATGGCTATTTGAATTAATCGCTGCTAAAGGAGTTACGCAAACACTTCAAACATCAAAACATGCATCAAACATCAAAACACATATCAAATATTAGAACACATATTAAACATTAATGATAATAATAATAATAATAATAATAATAATAATAATAATAATACTATTAATAAATATTTAATATAATTCCCTTATTAGCAGAAGCCATTCAAATTCGCTATAAGTGATTTGTATGTAAACCTTCAATGAGAGACTTGAACGATAATCAATATTTATCGGTGAAAGCAACCTTATAAAGGTCATTTGTCATAATATATTTAAACTTTTAAACAGTAATCGCATGATTCTCAATTGACGAACCACGACACGGGTATTGGCAATCATATCTGACTGGATGACCTGAATATTTGGGATGCCATTCTGATGGCTATTAGGTGACATGTCATAGATAGATTTATAAGTTGATAGATTAATAGATTTATTTTAGTAAATTATTGAAATGGATATGCTGTCTAATAGGTACCCAATATTGTCTGGGTCATATGACAATATGTTCGAGTCTTTTCACCACGCAAAAAGCACTATTATTATTGAAGTAGACAGCTCGGCATACTGACGTGATACGTTCATATATAAAAAAGAAAGAGGCCTTAAATATTTGCTGATCCATTAGGGTAATGCTGTTTTTATAATATATATATATATATATATATATATATATATATATACAGACTTGAAAATAAATATTGAATATAATTTTATTGTTTGTTATTTCTTATTTAGAATTATGTTTTTCCAGCAAAGGTTTTAGGATATGTGAATTTTATGTATGTATCGATGTAATTACCCTATGAGGAATATATTGATGGATTTTAAAGACTATAGGTATTTTGGATCATGGTGAATATAATGAAATATGATTATTATTGCCAAAATGCTAAATATACGACATATGGGGCCGTTAAGCAATGCATTAAATAAAACAGGAATTTGTCAGCAAATCGACTTCAAACGTTCTGATTATTTAGAGCGTTCAATCAGGCACACGAATCACAGTTCAATATTTGGTATGACCACCACGGGCATCGTAGAGAGCTTGTACTCGTTGAGGCGTGCTGTCAATCAGGGTTGCCAGGGTTTGAAGGGGCAAGGCTTGCCATTCATCAATGATTGCCTGTCGCAATTCCGCCAAATTAGTAGGCTGGTTGACACTTGCGTGTTACCTCGGACCACAAGTTCTCTATAGCATTCATATCCCGAGACACTGCTGGCCATTCGAAGCGTTCGACCCCTTCATGTTCCATGAAATTGACCACTATGCTCAAATATCAGACGAGCAAATGGCAATAACTTTTCCTCCAGGTTCTGTAGGTACTGATCCTGATCCAGGTTTCCATCGACGATGTGAAGGTCACATTTGCCACCATGGTGGAAAGCACCCCATATGGTAACTGCACCGCCCCCTGCTTGGACTCTAGGTACGATGCAATCTTCATTATAGGCCTCACATTGCTCTCTGCGGACCCGGCTACGACCATCTATCCGGTAAAGCAGGAATCTGGATTCATCGTTGAAGATAATATGCTCCCAATGAACTGGTCGTCAGCGAAGATGGTTTTTAGCCCAATCCATATGCGCCTGTCGATGTCTGCAACAATAAAGGTTTCTTCAGAAGTCTCCTGGCGAAGTAACCTGTACGGATCAATCCCAGATTCACTAGCATCCTGGATACATGGGCATTAGTGAACCGTAATCATTGAGCACGAAGGGTGTTTTCTGACTTGGTACGCCCATTTCGGCACAAACATAGCAGATAAGGGGTTTCTCTTTCTGTTGTCTCACGAGGACTAGCTCTGGGTGTGGGTACGTCCGTCTCACGATCTCTCTTAAGCACCTCTTAGACTGTTCCCTGTGCTATCCCAAGAGCTTGGGCAATGACCTTCTGTTCGGAACCCGTACGCTACATGGCAAGAACTTGTCGATAAATTCCTTCATTAAAATGACGGACCATGATGTCAAGAAAGTACCCCTAAATTTCAGCAAATTTCGCCCGCACGCCAGAGTACAACTAGATATATCAATAGCTCTACCCCCTTATTTATAGAGCCTCAGATATCACGCCACTTGGAACTTTGGTGTTGTATTGGTCACGCACTCACTCAAAACAATACCATGTGTTGAAAACGTATGCTAAAATACTCGTCATGTATCAATGATTACACTGATACCACTGAGCACAACCAACTGATACTAATATGCTGTTCCAGAAAAGAATGCAACGGTTAAAAAATATATTCCATATTTGTTCATGTCTGTATATATATATATATATATATATATATTTATTTAATTTTTTTTAAATCTGCAAATAAGCCAAATTACCCCAGGCTATCAATTGCAACAAGTAAAAATATTGTTTTAGATATGATAATTTGCATATTTCCTCCACGAACTTAAACCAATTCAGCTAACTCACATTATCAGATGTAATTTTAATACAGCAAGAAACATAATATTTAAAATTTTGCCATATCAGCTAAAACAAACATACAAGAAAATAACAAATCGCAGCCTATTAAATAAATTGCATTATGTCCGCTATATTCCCCCAGAATCTTGTATTGTTCGAAGAACTATCTAAAATTATTATTTGAGGAAAATATAAGAAATTTGTTAGAATTATTCGAATAAAAGTTGATTTGTTGATTGCCCACATAAATATTGAAAATGACGTCTTATGTGAGGAAGCATGCATTTAATTTGCAATGTTGCCATGATCGAGGTGATAGACTTATACCCTAAAGAGAGAACATGAAACAGCTTTTATATTTCAATCGAAATTCTCATTTATTTTTGTTAGAGACAACAAGAATGAATTAACTCTTATATTACTACATATATCGACCTATGTTACTATAGGTTGGATGTCCTATAAGGAAACATCGAATATGTTGGATATTGAAAATTGTTTACATGTTCTTGTACAATCAGTCAACCCTTTGTTATTACGCTGTTTAAAGTTATAAGAATTACCTATATTATGTACGATGCTATATTCATTATTAAGAAAATATATAGGTTAGCCACTGACGTGTAAATGTTCATGTGTTCGCATATCCACAAGCACCAGAAATGGGGTGGATGTTTCTACATATATATTTATAGTAAGATATGTAAATGGATTGATGGATGGATAAAAAGATGAATGAATGATTGGGTGAGCGGGTGGATGGGTGGATGGATTGGTGGATTTTAGTTATTTTAGTTTGTATTTCCTTTTTCTACATAGAGTAATGTAATAATACATTGACATAAAGGAACCTATAACATGACTTATACAAAACATAGTACAACTTATAGTTTACACAATATACAGATTGGAGTTGAACCTATATATACATGTACCACACCCCATATACAGGAAACAAATCACATATCATTAGGATATGATCATTTGTCATTATATTCATTATATATATATATATATATATATATATATATATATATATATATATATATATATATATATATATAAACTATTCTATATAATGAGCTACAAGTATCTGTCTTCATTATCATGGGGACAGAGAGCTGTGTTAATAATAAAATAAAGACATCAGATACAGCAACAGAAGATGGTCAATGAATTATTAATATTTAAATATTTGTATCGGGTAAAGTAGTCCAGATATTTTTAAACTTCAAGCGATTATTTATCTTTTGTTTAATAATCGCAGACGTCACTTATACATTCCGCAATTAAATTGGTTTAGTTTAAAGCAATTACTGCCAAAAATACAGTTATTCTTTAATAAAGGTTTCAGATAATGTTCTACAACTTTGGCATTATAATATTCTGATTAAAATATTATATCATTCAAAGATATTCGATGTGTGTGAGGATGTAACATACATCCTTTGAGAGTAGCACTTCAGTGTTTGGCTACATCCCTCTAAGACACAGGTTCGTCTTCCATCCAAGGTCTTAAGGAGCTTACAGGGACATCGCTTTAGGTACATTGAAAGTTAAGACAGATATATACAAATTAAAAAACGCGAAACTTACACTCCTATGCTGTTTTAAGTAATTAACAATTATTACACATCATCCAGCTATTTCTACATCTCGAAATATTTCGAACAAACGACGTACTATGAAAACCGGTACTTTTTATTTCAACCTTTTTTGTTTTATTATATCATAATTCTACAAATAAAATGGTTTATTGAAATATTTCCGCTTATTTTTACCAACAATAGGCTCTCTGTCGTGATAGGACGGATAGCCTACTGTAGAATATCCGTCGTGATGAGATGGACACCCTATTTTAGGCTATTCGTCGTGATACGATTATGATAAAATCTACAAAATACAGTAATATTGATTAAATCATTAAACGACTAAAACAATCCCAGATGAAATGAATGAAATATGCTGATTATTAGGTATGTCTGTGGTTAATTATACACTTAACGTTGCCAGTCAATGTAAGGCCACAGTGAATAATTCATTCACACACACACACATACACACACACACACACACATACACACACACACACACACACATAAACACACACACATACACCCACACACACATAAACACACACACACACACATTGGCACACATACACGCATTAAATACTGAAACGAATCTGATTAATGTTCATAATATCAACATTGGTGATTTTAAGCAACAAATGAAGACCAAATTATTTTAAACAAAGCTAAATGTTGCTTCATTATTATTTCCAACCACAAGTTAATTGATTAAATATGATAGAAAATTTGAAACAATGAGAATCAAGCTTTCTTGTGTCTATTTAGTACATTAGATCACATTTCAGTATTATTTTCGGTACTATTCCTTTTTATAACTTGTTGATCCTTAATATAACTTTAAGACACTAAGTCATATTGATGATTTATCGATAAAAACAGGTAATCGATTACTCGTATATGACAATAGTTCTCCCATTTTAATTTTGTTTTAAATCAGTGCAGATTATAATACGCCGGCATCATTCCTAATTATTATTTCCAATGTTTTCTGCGAGTTAAATACTTTTCTTATTGAACAAAACTTATCTTACAAGTCTTCTTCGTCCAAATATTGTTTTCAATGTTCGTACATTAAAACACATGTTTAAAATATGTTACTGCGGGTTACGGCAGTTTAATGTAGGAGTCAGTTAGTGCATCACTAAATAGTTAAATTCCAATTTCTTGGTCGCATCTAATCGAATAGTGTAAGACGTTGTAATGAAATTGAATTAGGTCCAAATGTATAATATATATTGTACCAGTTTTAAGGAATCGTTTTTATGGACAAGATGTAACATCGATGATGATGATGATGATGATAATGATGATGATTGATGTTTTAGGGCCACTTTTGTACACACGATAGGCTAGATGGGCCGAGCGACATCCAAAGGTAATGAAGCGAAGTCAAAGATGAAACAGCATTCAGATAGGCCCACGCCGGGATTCGAACTCAGGTGGTAGTGTGATTTGTGGTCCAACGCGCTACCAGTTAGACCACGGAGGCGCCCGACGAACGTGATTTTCAAAACATCAGATAAAATAATATATTCTTTGTCAAAACACTGGCTACCGGAACTGCTGTATCAAAGGCATTAATTGATGGCGCGTGCTAAGCTAGCCAGGAGATACCATGTCTTTTATTAGAAAAAAACAGATGATTATGTTGAAACATTATCAAAGTTGACTTGGAATTACTATGGATTACACAGAGAACCTTAGACATAAAATCGCATGTCAATATAATATATCATTTGTTTTTCTTAAGGAATATAGAAATATAGTACTATCTACATCCACATTTAGATCTCTACACATAAATATCCGTTGTGTATTTACTATTTCCTTTTGTCAGTCAGTACTCGATGAGTTATTCACATTTCAGTAGATCGTATTTCATGTTGTAACTAGCTTACCCGATCAGATTACCTGATGCAACTATTAAAACCTTCTTAGTTGTTCGGCGAGCTAGAAAATACTTCAGCGAGAATATCAGACCTAAAGAAAATATGTTTATTTTGAAAAGTGTTTTACAAACTCCCACCATCAAGGAATACAAGGTAAATGAGGATGATTTCTAATAACGCCTGCATGCACACGTTTACACATAATCCCCAAGAGACACACAAACACATACACAAACACAAACGCACACACATACATGATATATATATATATATATATATATATATATATATATATATATGTGTGTGTGTGTGTGTGTGTGTGTGTGTGTGTGTGTGTGTGTGTGTGTGTGTGTGTGTGTGTGTGTGTGTGTGTGTGTGTGTGTGTGTGTGTGTGTGTGTGTGTGTGTGTACACTCACACTCACGTACACACACATACACACAGACATATTGAAAAGCAAATTATTGATAAATTTGGAGACAATGTCAGTCTTGTTTATAACACATATAAGGTACCAAGTTATTACTGTGTAATATCTGAGGTTGTTTAAACCAAACTTTGCAACAATATTTACGTTTCTGTGGAGATATTATCATCAATTGACTGATGACATTAAAGTGTAATTTAAGTGATAATTGTATAATGACTTATTTTCTTCTTGGACATATTAGTTACATTATGTCAATGTATAGGTCTATATTCAGAATTCTATAGTAATTGTCACAAATGAGTAGAGTACAATACCTATTAATATTATTATTATAAATGGTGATGAAGAAGATTATGGTAACACATCTACCAAACACACTCGGGAGACAGCCTTATATATATATATATATATATATATATATATATATATATATATATATATATATATATATATATATATATATATATACAGCGAGCCAGAATACGACATCAGAAAAGATTAACGTGTCTTTTTATATATGAATCCATTAACAGTATCACTGAACCACTGCCCCATTAAGGCTTTCATAGAAGCTATTACCATAACCCTACACCTTATCAGATACAGTTAAAGAACATTTATTCTGATAATGATACTCTTCAAACAGGACCTACGGCGGAGAAACTACCAATAGTTTCGACTACCGAAGTGCTGGAATAAAAGTGCCTTTTCTGCAATAGTTCGGACCGAACTGTCAACTTGATAAAATATCAAATATTATTGTATTTGCCAATAAAAAACAATGATCTATTCTAGATTGAGAGTATCGTGACATCTAGTAATTTGGTTATTTTAGTCAAATACATAAATTATGCCTTTCTAGATTCGGTTACTTTCATTTTTATTCCCCCAAAGTTAATAATCCACAAAATATTACAGTCGATAGCTTAATAAATAACGATGAAAAAAATCATCGTGAACAACATTTCAACCGTGTATTACCTTTATCTGAGATTAGACATCAATAAAGCAAATAAGGAGCCCGTATAGATTAATAATTATCTTATCTATTGAATTATGATATACGCCTTCTTCATTTCCCGAGTTTATACAGGTAAACACCTATATAACACCATCACGTCATAACTTACATAAACTACCTCGTAATGTCACAAGTTGGTTGTCATGTTACTTTTCAGGAAAATACAATAAGTATTTCTTCGATTGGATTGAAAATTCACAACAGAGGCAATCATATCTAATATTATTGTTGTCTATCTGATCCGAGTGAAGACGAAATTATCAGAAAATATAAAAAAAGTTCAGTAATTTCAACACAACAGCATTTTAATCGAATATTATCGTGTATGTTTAGCTTAGGTTCTGGTAACATACATGTTCAAGCAACGCAAAAATGTTCGTGTCCACACGCTTACACACATAGATAATTAAATTTAGAAACAAACCCTAATACTGTTCATGATTAATATGATTTTATTTGTTAATAAATAAAACTACAAAATATGATTGGAAGCTACCAATCGTTTCATTGCTATTTTAAAAGGTCAGATGATGAATTGCTATGACGTTAGTAAATTTCAAAGGGTGAGTACTACCCTTTACATGTATATTCACATGCCCCCAAAACAGAGAAATTCAATATCTCATCTAGATATGAGAATTTCACTATTAATAAGTAATTGATCTTGTTAGATATTTTCTTAATTCTTACGTTTTAATAATTCAATTTTCTCAAATATTTTATAAATTTCCACGTGGACTTAGGAAGTTAATTTGAATACTACGTAATAGTTTCTTATTTATATATTTTATTTTATAAATGAAACTGATTAAAGAGTATTATTTGTAGTATGTATATGTTATAGCCTTCTGCCTATCCACAGTAATATCACAAGAGTTATGAGTGTTTCTTTATTAAAATAATATTTCTTCAAATTAAAAATAAACGCGAAATTATAAATAAATATCATTATAACTAAACGTTTGCGTCATCTATATTTAAATGGGTTAATATATCATTTATTATATTCGTAAATAACAACCTTGACCTTGTGAATCGAAGTCATGTAGAACAGAATAGAGAACAGTGAGTAAAGTAAATAATCAGACATTCTGCGGTTCTCCTTTCTAATCTATTTACCATTCACCTGAGATTGATATGGTTATATATTGGATTGGACGTGACAATTGTTGATTACTTAACAAAGAAAATCAACAATAAGGCTAATACAATCCATTATCAAATATCCAAGGTAGCTTTAAACTCTGACCATCACCTTTGAAGGGATATATGTTCACCTGCCAAATAAATCAGCGATGATTCATTAATATTTTTAATTAATGCGATTTTGGCACCGAGCATTAATTTATTACTACCGGTTGGAAGGCCATTACTTGTCGCTTCCCGATACCTGTCTCTTCTGGAAAGGGTCATTCGTGTAAATGGCAAATCGTCTAATAAGGCTCAGCTTTAACTACGGCATCATTTTATATACTTCAGATAAAACACTAATAAATTAATATTATGTTATACACTCGGCTAATTTCTAATTTACAAGTATTGCATTTTCTCCACTCCTAGCAAATGCCAGCCATTATAAGTAGGTTGCAAACAAATCATGAAATGTATAATGAGAACACTAAGTCTATATAAGGGAGTGTGTGAGTGGGCTAGTGAATGATCTAGGGAGCGGATGAGTGAGGACTTGGGTGAGTCAGTTAGTAAATCAGTGACTCAGTGATGAAGTGACTGGAACAATGTAGTCAATTAGTCAAGTCAGTCAGTCAATCGGTTAGTTACTCAGCAGCCAGTCAATCGGTTGGTCAATCAGTCAAGCATGTCAGTCAGTCAGACAGACAGACAGTCTGTTAGTCAGTCAAGCCAGTCATTCATTCATTCATTCGTTCATTCATTCATTCATTCATTCCTTCATTTAATCAATCAGTCAGTCAATCACTCAGTCAATCAGTCAGTCAATCAGTCAGTCAATCAGTCAGTCAATCAGTCAGCCAATTTTTTTTATATATATATATATATATATATATATATATATATATATATATATATATATATATATTATATATATATGCATTATATATATATATATATATATATATATATATACAGTTCCTAATCAGACTGGCTGAGTGACGTAATGGACGTAAGATCTAAATTTAATTAGAAAACTAAGTAAGGCAATTTGACGTGCAAATGATGTAAGTAGGGTATTACTATATATATATATATATATATATATATATATATATATATATATATATATATATATATATATATATATATATAGTGTTCTAATAATTGCATATTATGAATTGATCAGATATTCATGAAACTAAGTAAAAGATGAGTCATCGATGAAACTATACGAAAGCTATGGATCTTTGAATTCGGAAATTATTTCTATGGTTTACGTACATCATAATCTTATATGTAACTTGTATTCAGCTTATAAACGTATGTCTGAAAATGAGTCTACGATTCTATCTAAAACATTTAGTAAATACTATATCACGTCACGTGCTAACAAAATATAAATTGGAAGTCAAGTTTTAATAATAATTATTATTAATCATAATTAAGATCCATCTCTCAACTGATAATAAGAAAGTAGGAAGATGGTACGTGTATCATGTGATATCATTTACATGACAGGTACTCAATATTAACGCTAATATCATGTCACGTGACATGGTATACCTGGAAACGGTAATGAGATCAAACAAAATGATTTATTTTCTATTAAACGATAAACTTATTGAATTATATCTATTGATGACATATAGATCAGGTGAAGGTCAACTGGGATCACTTTCTAATAATAACAGACGAGATGTGCTATTGATATCCTGAAGACAGAGTTACCTTTGGTTATATCCGTATAGCTGATTCATGGACGAAGGTTAGACACGCTTTCGAAAGTCAGACGGGATATCCAGAACATCATTATTTCGTAAGTATTCAGATTGCTATCGACTGTCACGATATAATTGTTATATGAGTCTACTTTCACTGACCCCCCCCCTCTTAATAACAGGATCCATATTATTGTGACTGTTAACATCAGATAACACAAACGTGGCAATAACTGATATTACTGATTCCGGGTAATGATGGTGGGTTGACAGGAAAATTATAAACACATAAAAGATGTAAACTTATAAACATGTATACATGCTGTTGTATAAGATTAGAGATAACATTTGGTCTATCATCCAAGCAACTATAATAAAAAATATTTATAAAAATTGAGACAAAGTTTGTGTTAATCAATTTTGATATATTTTTGTTTTAATTGTTTATCCTAACAAGATTTTTACTCGTTATATTATACGATAGACTGTGAAATGTGATCATGAGATTTGTGTTTTATTTTAGGGCTAATAGATTTGAATACGAAGGTGATTTACAGTTTAATATCCAAATTCACCTATTCATTTGGTTCTATGTTACATAGAAAATGATCACAGTAAGGTGCCATATTAATTAAACATGTTCCTTTAACCCATTAATAATAATGTTGTTTTCTTGTTGACACTGTACCGGTAATGGATGTATTTATCGAGATTTGCCCATAACATGAGGATGAAATGAGAATGTCTATCTTGGAAGATGATCTGCCACAGAGCATCAGTGATAAAATGTGACTTATTCTATTAGACTAATACAAAGTATTATTTGTTTGGTGTGTGGTGTCCTGTCATTGTCTTCAGTCATGAGAGATAGCATGACTTTAGACAAAATCTTTCAGTTGTCGGCATCTAACATTTTTGTGGTATAATAATGCCATTGTGTCATGTTTCGTATGCCACATATCAAAGAAGTATCTCTAACGTACAATCTCGCTGTTTACCTATATCTCCCTCAACTTTTTGGTTGAACGTTTATTTTTCTTAATAATAATAATTTCCTGTCTACTTAAATTCTTGATCGCCAAATAGCTAAGCTTTCCCTTTCCGAAACTAAGATTCCTTATAATGTGATTATTTGACACATATTCTAAGACAATGCTTGTGACGATTCATATGGCATACCATCAAAATATTATTTGACTATCCCGCCTCCCCCCACCCTCCCCCACCCTCTAGCCAATTAGCTAACTCTCATATCCGATTTTCACCTGGCAGTGGTTCATCAAGATGACCAAGACAGTAGTGTAGCAAATGAATCTTATAAAAAATAGTTATTAACAACAATAACATCAAGTCACGTGATATAACATGACTGGAGACGGGGGGGGGGGTGGGGTCTTGGATACGATCATGATTGTGGTTACTGTTTTATTTGTTATATAATGTAGATTGATTAAGTATTGATTAAATGGATTAAACACATAATGTTGATCTGTCATTATTATCGAGACACCTATTTTTCAAACTGGATGACTTCAGATTTGGGGAAGACTTTCTGAAAAACCAAAGTCTGCACGTATACCCAAATGGTTATATGTGCAATGTTTTGTTTATAACCATATACAGCATCATCATCGTGAATAGATATATAAATTATAAAATGGATACGCAGTTGTTTCAGAAAGTTTGTTTTTGATGAATACCGCTGATATGATCACACATCTGAATATGTATTACTATTGGAGCTAAATCGCACTAAATCTGCAGGGTACGATTAATGTTGTAAT
>JAODUP010001470.1:0-50374 GCA_025642065.1 Paralvinella palmiformis | reverse complement strand
TCAATTCCAATTCCGGAATTGACCATCAATACCAATTCCGGAATTGAATTGACCCCATGTCTGATCAGCACAGCAGCTTTTTCTTTGATAATTTACTTAGACAGAAATAACACAGGATAACCAGCAAGATATTTGCACAGAAATGTGAACTTATGGCAAATAGGAAACCTATCACTTATGACGTCAATACTTCATAAATAATTATGAAAATCATGTAACTGTATGTATATGTGGAACAGGCATGGGGTAATCATAATTGATTACACGATACTAAGTAATAATAATTGCCATTTCCAGATGCAATGTAATCAGTGATTACACAAGGATTTATAGAAGCTTTGAGAAAGCAATATTATGTGGTTTCAACTCCACCCTAACCCGGAGTGAGTTTATATACTCTATTTCTTGTATATAATAATTATCCTATGTATTGCATAGAACTTATCTGACTACAGTCATACCATACATGATGTGTCATCTTGCTAAATGCATATCAAACAATGTCAATTGTAAGATAATGGATTTAGATGGAATGTTAGTGCATTAGAGTGAATATGGGGTGTTTATCTATAGTCCATCCAGCTGTGATTTTGTGAAGGCAGTCAGTCAGCCGCTGGTTCATATAGTGGCAATTACAGCTAGACAGTTCGTTTAATTAATGGTGTTGTTACATTTTTATCAAAACATTTTATAATTTTTTTTTACCAAAATCATTCAAATATCAAAGTATATTTTTCAACAACAAAAATTAATTAATATCTTACGTTCGTATCAAATGGGTCACAGAATAGACATCATAAACAAATTTATGACAGAAATCAATATAAAATACTTTGAATTAACTAAAATATGTCCAAATGTAGTAAAATTGGAGTTATTGGAGTAACAGATTTGAGCTCTGGATTTTCAGTTTTCCTATGTGATACATTACTTAAATTTCCTGATTCCACTACTTTTTGGCGGCAATGGCTCAATTTAATGATTTCAAATGTGTAAAAAAGTTTTAATTTGCTTCAGAATGCCAACTGTCAGCTAAAAGTTAACGTCAATTGAGTGTTCCAATATCTACTATTAAGAAACTACACCTAGTAAATTGCAAGTATAAGGAAAGCAAATTAACAATTGTAATTACCAGCACTGTCATACTGAAATGTAACTTGCCCCAAAAAACATCTACAGATATGTAGCTCAGCTTTTTCAATAGGAGCCAATGTCCGATGCTATATGTCATCTATTTTCAAGTCCCTGGTCGCCTATTTTATTGGCAGAAAATTGGTCAGCTACTTTGGTTTTGGTGAAAAAGTGGCCTAGAATGCACCGAATACTCCATTTTTTCAGGGGAGAGCCTCAAACCCTTACAATGGAGAAGGGCCACTACTGTGTTAAAAAGTATCAAGTAACTGAACAATGATGGAAGGTTAGGATACACCATGGAACAGGGACCAATGTCTGTTTTGAAGAAATATATTTGTTGTCGTCAAATTCTGGGTCAAGTTTGTAAGAAATGAAATAATAATTTCTTTTGATAACTTATGGATTTTCCATCCATTTCTAGTAATCTTTGCTCCATTATTTGAAGAGGTCCATTTCAATAAATGAATAATTTCTGATACTTTTATTTACTGCACAAAGACAGCTCAGGTCAGACTGGGTTGTCTGGAGTACATGTATCTCACACAAGTTATGAGTGTATGTGTATCATTGTGAATCATGATATTAATATTTTGCCTATTTTAACACATAACTGTGATGTTATACCAAATTCCTTGTGCAATAACTTCATTCTCTTTTCATGATAATATAATTAATTAATCTTGACCTTAACCTAATTAATTTCAGCATATTCTTAAACAAAAATTGTTTTATTCTAGATCCTGATCCATGGGGCGTATCAACTGATTATCCATTGATAACAGATTTGCAGGCTGCCAGAATTCTCAACCTACAGTTATATACTATCACATAATATCTCTCATGATATGTCAGGAAAATATGTTAGATTTGACAGATAATACTTTAAAAACAATACAATCTGTTTTATGATTAGAATAATATATACATAATATATGCATGTAAATCATATTATGGTGACAAATGTGATGAATTATTTTTCAAGCAAGATGGACAAATCCAATGGAAAAGACAACATTGCATTGATGCAATTTTAATATTGGACATAATCCATGGTCTCATTAAATCATGAATCAATTGTTTTATGTAAATCTAACAAATTGAAATGCAAATAATCATGAATACAATGCAACTTTATCCAAAACAAATTGCCTTTCTGTGTTTTATCTTAGGCCAGCAAACTTGAACCAAACAACTTTGTTTAATTCTCTAGTACATCTTAAATATTCACAATGTGCACAAATTATAGTCAAATATAATATCTATGTATATTATTATGCATATATCATACATAAAAAATAGGATGGATGGGCTAAATTAGGCATAGATTTGATTAGATTGTATAACAACCTAAACACGTTGATCTGACGCTGGGGGAATTTTAGAGATTTGGTGCTCAGGAACCTATGGGTTTTACCTATTGTGCAGCATGGATAGTTTTGCATCAAAAACTAAAATTATACTATTAAATAGAAAACATTCTCAGCTTTATCACAGTAGTAGTTTCCCTTGTCTAGCTCAATTATTAATAGATGTATTATTGCAGTTTAGATTTAAACGTGATTGGAGGCTAGGCTAGTTTCATAAGGAAACCAGCATATTTAGAGAGTGGAATATTGGCAACATGGCTATTGCCAAAGCTGTGCGCAAAGAGGGTAAACAGACCCCATATCACGAACCATTTTGTCAAAAAATCTTTGCGCTTCATTTCTGGCCTGTTTTTGAAGTCTCGTCATTTAACAATTATATCCCTGATTTTTTTAAACAAATCAGATTAAGAGATAGAGCTATATGCATTCTGTTTAATTTATAGTCATTACGTGAAATATTAAGGCAACACAAGCAAAACAAAAATGACTTTCATTTCATGCGTCATTTTGCTTATGCCCATTTAAAAGCACTTGTCAAATAATTTTCATGATGTAACGACATAAGTCCAAACTTGCTGATTGGTGTTTGGGCCAATTTTGCAGCCTTATTTCTGAAAAATATGATAACTTGATACATATTTATTTATTTTTATGTGTTATACATAAATATTACATTACACAAATGATGAAAACAGGTCAGTGGTACAATTATTTGGTGATTTGTGACGTTTCCTTCCCCTCTCAATGGTCAGGAATTCACCTGTCTAAGGGGGTTTTGGGGGATATTTTAAATTCTAATAATTTAAAGAAAAAATGAATTTAACTAGGTACTTCGATAATTTTTTTAAATTGTTATTATTACTGAAAGCCAGAAAAAAAAAGTTTTTAGTTTTTGAAAATCGGCCAAGTCGTTAATAAGTTAGAGTACTTTAAAGACCCCAAATTACAGGGGTAGGTGCCTAATGCTATTAGACAGGAACAGTGAATCCAAAACTGATTATTTCATAGATTTTCACTAACCAGCAAGAGGAAAACAGGTTGTAACTTAAAAAAAGGGAGTTACTCACCCACAAACTTGATGCTTAGTATACCACGGGAGCCGAGGATTATAATTATTACAATGACCTTGACTTTTGACCCTTGACACCAAAGGGAAAAAGGTCACGGATAAAATGTTCAAAACTAATTGGTATAGAAATATGGCAAGTAGCATATCAAATTGAAGGAAATTACATATACATAGTGATTCTACAAGAAAACTATGGCTATCTTATCATATTAAGGCTACATCACCTGTTTCGTGTTCTATTCCAAGGGTAAAAGAATGCTAAAATTCACTCTGATAAATATACTATATATGAAAAAGCAAAATCTGAATAGGAATGTTTGTTTTATTTCAGGTAAAGAATGAATACATTTGATTACAGAATTGGTTGTTAGCTCTATATTAAATAAGAACCAAGATATATAAAATGTTTATTTACAAAATAACAGTTTAAGCTAACTCAAAATCTCCCTTCAATATATCCAATACAATTTCTCTAAGCTTAAGTTTAAAATCTACTGAATCTTTCTCTTCTAATAATCCCCAATAACTAATAATTAAAGCAGGGCCAATACTAGAATAGACTTTGAACTTTAAGACTTTCCCATGGTATTGAACATCCTCTCCTTCACCCCCCTCTCAAACATGATTTATATACTTCCCAACAAATGAACCTGGGCTACTAACTAAACTGTCAATTAATTCTGTAGAAGGCACGTCTATCTCAGGAAACATCTGACTAACATGGACTGACCCATCAACTACCTGGTTCAAGTCCCTTTCTGTTCTAGTTCTTTCCCTATGGACCCTCTTTCTTTGTTTCTCTAACTGAGTTTGTTTCTTTTTCTTACTTATTAATTCATCCCTATCCTTTCTTAATTTACGCCCCATGGCAGCATGACTAATTGTAAACAGAGCAATCTGTTCCTGCTCCTCTGATAGTTTAGATTCAAGCCAGGATAGGGTGTGGTTCTACTTACACGTTAACTTTTCCATCAATAAACCCTACTGTGGCATTAGGTGCCCTTCGAAATTGATGGTCTGTTAACCCCAAAGTCTGTTCAGCAAAGATATTGTGTAAGGGGGCAGAAACAGTTTGTTCAATCATTATAGCACTAGGTCTTGAAAGTATCCCCTCCAAATAAGCCTTCAGCTGCTTCTCCGGTATTTGAACTGCCCCAGAAACCAGTATACATATTGTGTATTTTAATTCTTTATCATCTGATGGTTGCATATTATATTTCATTAGACATGTTAAGAATTTATCATCATTTGGAAGGGATTCATTAAACACATCAGTTGGTTTGGTGAAAATAGACAGAGGATTCTCAACAAGACTTTTTAAATTGGTTAGAGCTGTTCTGATTGGATCGGCCATCTGAAGATTAGTTTTGCCGTCCACATTCTTGTAGAAGAGACGCATCCAAGGGGCTGTTAAAACCTTCCCAAGCAAACCCAGTGCCCTTAACTGAAACATTAAATGTGGGTTTTGAAGATCATCCCTCAGTGATCTTTTTAATTCTCTGCCTGTAGTAGAGTCTGTGTTGAAGTAGTGAATTAGCTCATCTCTAAAAGTAAAGATTACACCTGCAAGATGAAACAGAACATGGAGCCTATTCCCAACATATCTACAGAACACACCAGACTTGATGTTATTAGACTGGATAAAATGTTTAAAACCACATGGATCCCCCTTTCCCTGCTTATATCTTAGCTTACTCATCCCATAGATCAAATTTGCTACCCTGCATGCTTTGCCGTAAGTGTTACTCTGAATGTTGTATTTTACATCACACTCTTTAAGAACTGTTCGGCATTTACTAGCAATGCCATCTAATGGGTGCAGGTTACAGTTTAATTCTAATATTTTAATGTCATAATCTTCTTCTAACTGTTGGACAACACAGTGATTTACTGGCACCCTGTCAGTGAGTGTATTTTTCAAATGACTGATTACTAGCTGGTGAAGCTCCATCTGATTATGCTGAAAGCAGGCTGCATAGGATATTGTTATGTCTTTGATACTTTCTTTAAGATGGCAAACATAATCTGATGTAGCCCCTCCAGCTAGAATAGCAATTTGAAGAATCAAACCTCGGGGTGGCACAGTTGACAAGTTAACATGCACCTCATTAACATGTTCCCCATCAGGAGTTGTTGCATCCCAACTCAAGGTTAGATTATCATATTTAACAAATGCTTACCCTACAAGGTACTCTGACCCGGAACAAAATCAAGACCTACACCAGTAAGACCATTTAATATGGCATTCATCACAACTCCTATTGATGCTACAGGTACCTGGTTCTCTATGCAGGAATAGGCTGCTTTTCTGAATCCAACTGAGTATGTTTTACCATCCTGCTTTGTGGAAATAGTAGAATTATGCACATCTGTATCTTTGTTTTCACACTTCATCTCATCAATTTGCTCTTTAAGAGATACATGTTGATGTTCCAACTTCTTCTTTTCCCCACATAAAGATTTAATTACTGAATCCTTCTTTACTTTAAGAATCTTAAACTAGATCTTGATCTTCTTAGATTTTGTTCATCTAATTTATCAAGGCATTCAACATTCTGTACTCTCTGCAACTGGCTTTTAAGTGAGTTACGATGAGATCTTAAGATATGCCTTAAGGAGTTAAGCCCAGTTAAGGCTTAACTGGGCTTAACTCCTTAGGCTTAACTTAAGCCTAAGCCTTACAAAGTTACATACTCAGCTATTGAGGGTCTAGATCTAGAGATAATTACTTAGTCGTTAATGGACTACAAACCAGCTGTCTAATATCTTTACAATTCTGTAATATTTTGTCCTCTTAGTTCTGGACTCCAATCAATAATATTATAATAAATTATTTAATTCTAAGTAGGCTATGTTTCATTCATACAAAAATGGCGCCATTTAATACCAGGTAAATTCGCCTCTTTACGAAATTGATTCGACCTCTGATAATTTCGTCCTTCCCCGTTATATTTCTGAAGATGGCGCCACCAGCACCTGAGACGTTGAGACACTAGATAGCATATACTGTATAGGCCAACAAAAGGCCTAATAAAGTCCGGGGTCAGTGAGATTTTTCTACACGTAAAAAAAAGCGAAGATCACTAAGGCTTATAAAACAACAATTTCTACGTGAATTTGGGATGGCTGTTGGGGAGTAATTAAACTGTCCCATTTGTGACAGCACAACTTTGCTGATGTATTGAAGTTTTCGTAACATAATCTGAAAAATGAATTAAATCATTTTAGTCCATAACTCCATTCTGGCCGAGAGTACAGTTAAGGCAAAGACTATTTATATTTAAGCTCTCTGGTTAAGGTACAGTTTTGTTCAATTTTCGGGTTAATCTTATTTTCAGTGATACCTGTACGCTATGGTAGCGATTTGATATTACACTGATATAGTTAGCAAATATATGTTTCAACAATATTACTGATTAAAAAGCCTTACATGCAAAATTGTAATTCCATTTTGCTGATTGTGTCGTGGATTAAAATAAATTTAGAAAATAATTCTTTCTCTTAGTATTTTCGTATCATGGCAAATTACGGGAAGGCCAACTGATTGTAACTGTGTACACAAGTCTCCAATGCGAATTGAGATTAGTATCTCAAAATGTTTTTTTTCTTCATAATTGACCTAAAATGTTGTTGATTCACTATATTTAACGATATATGGTGGGTGTTTTTGTGCCGCTGTTTCTTGATACTTCTTCAGCTTGAAAGCAACGCCATTTGAAATCATTTGCATACTCATTCAGATACGAATATTCGGGCCTCTGACGTCAGAGAATAGGGAATCCCGTGCAACTTGTTTTGAATTTGTTTACATTCAAGTTAAGCCACGGCGCTTTGGCTTAAGTTTCTTGTTTGATTATGCCTCGTACATCTATCTCTATGATACCCCATATACAGTCAATACTACGAGATATAGTACGAACATATTGTACTTGCGCCTTTTTCCTGACAAATTAGTCAAGCTTAAGCTCCCGTATGAGGTATATTTATTTTCGTCCTCCATCACCCGGTTCAGTATACTACAGTACAGTATTAGTCAGAGAGCAAAAGTATATGTTCACCAATTCCTCACGGAACGTATCCTATATAGAGTGGCGCTGAAGATGGTATTCATAAGATGATATCAGAACCGCGGAATTACCCACCAGAGAAACATAAACTCAGAATGATCACCCATCATTGGTGATGTAAACACCACATCTTAAACTAATGACCTTTGACTTTGTTAAAATGCACGATTTATATGGAGCTTAAAGAAACATTATAACATTGCCAAATGAATCAAAAGATGATATAGTCATAAGGTGACGTCAGAGCCGTGGAATTACAAACCAGAGGAACTCGTGTTTTATTATTTAAATACGCATATTTTATCATTTTAAATGCACACACTTAAAATGGTTTTTAGACGTTTAAATGTAATTCTCTGAATTCTCTGAATACATGTAGACCTTCTATGTAATTTTCTAAGCGCATGTGGTTAAGTATTTAATTCACATGTAATATATAAAAAGTTAAATGTTGTTGTTTTACGGACACTACGGCACATAGTACGCTAAATGAGCCAAGCTAGCTCCGAAGGTAATGAGGAAACATGAAAGATGAAACGCCCTTCAGACTTGGTCCGGGAGTCAAACTCCCGTTCCAGAGGTCTGTGACCAACTGCGCTACCAGTTTCGGCCACGGAATCGCCCCATGTAATATATATAAATCTGTATTTTAAAATAATATTTGAACATATTATTTTAAACTCATACGCCTGTTTTACAAATAAATTCCTATACCTGATCAGAGGTTTTGAGCTGAAGCAATCGTCACACAAGAGTCGTACACATTCCGGGCCACATTTGGTTTTAAAGCAGTGAAGAAATACAAACGTGGCAAAGACGGACACGCGCTATGTTCAATGATATTGTCGTTGTGACGTACAATATGTAAATTCAGCGAAAGCTTAATTTTAATACATTTCTTTGTACATTTCTTTGAATATCTAATTAATGTGCGCTATACCGCACATTACTTATTCATAAATTCAAAATTAGATATATATATATATATATATATATATATATCTTGCACTCTAATATGGTAGTACGTGTCTCAACGTCTCAGTGTCTCAACGTTTAGACTGACTCACTGACTGCGCTCACAAATGTTGAAAAGGAGGATGCTTGAAGCATTGCTTATATAATAATGCATTCTCCCTTAACATAGCATGATGTGGAATAGACAGAGTTATATTTTCATGAAACAACAACAAATCCATATAATTTTGAAATGATACATTATTGTATAATATTTATATGAACGTGTGGATAGCACTAAATTCACTGCCAACAATGCTTGATATATATAATATAGAATTAATATATCTCGGTTAAAACTTTAGGTTTCCTTCAAAAGCCAGACATATTTAGCAAAAAGAGGATGGATTAAATTTCCGGATAACTTAATATGGGATCATACACAAATAATAATAATAATAATGTATATTTAATAAAGCGCCCTTACTAGCAGGAGCCATTCAAAGGCGCTGTACAAATAATATGGAATTTAATAATATCCCAAATAATATGTCTGTAAGCACCCTCTAATGATTTAAAAGATATAACTATTTATCTGTGAAAGCGACCTTAAATAGGTGTGTTTTTAGAAGAGATTTAAAATTTTCAAAAGACGACGCATTTTTAATATTTTCCGGCAACCTATTCCACAAGTGGGAGCTGCAACACTAAACGCACAATCACCATCTGACTTGAGCCGAGACATTGGCACCTGCAATAGTATCTGACTGGATGACCTGAGTTTTCGGGGTGACTTTCTAATGGAAACCAGTTCACACAGGTATTCTAGCGCCATATTATTAATATATTTATAGGTTATTAACAACATCTTGAAATGGATACGCTGTCTAACAGGTAGCTAATGTAGTTTTTGAAAAATTGGGGTGATATAATAATATTTTCTAGCATTTGTTACAATGCGAGCTGCACTATTCTGAATTCGCTGAAGGCGATTAATGTTATATTTTATAATCAGATATGCCATATAAAATATAAAAGCTAGAGAGTCTATACATAGCTGTTTATTCATTCCTGTATTATATGTAATCGATTGGTTTCCTTTCGTTGACATAAATTGCTTATTTTTGTTACTTGAGGTGTCAAGGTAGATTGTATTCGGTTGATTTTTGTTAGTTTAATTAACTGATATATTTAATTTATAGAACTTGTTATTTTGAGCTTTAAATATCTATTTGTCCCAAACAAATCATATGTAATTTATTTAAGTTTTTAAATTTTAGAAAAGATTATAAATACTAAAATCTAGGCGTAATGAATATATTGCAGCGTGATTTGCAAAAGCCAGAATATTACAACTTGACTGTGCTAATTGATCATTTATATATAAACAAGATATAATAAGTGGGAGTTCCTTGGTTCGTGCACTTCTTTGAAGTTAATTACACGACTTCCTTATTTATAGTTACTTCTTTATTCCGATATGAGCAGTTCTTTTCCATTTATGTATATCAGTACTGAGAAGAAAACTAGAACACAGAGCATTAAATGTTAACTACATTCCCGTCATTCCGCGTCTTCTTTGTAACACGTGTCTCTTTTTAAAACCTTTTTTTCATTTTCCAAATAAATACACACAAAGTTAATAAGATTGGTCCCTCAGGACATATATGATTTTATTTAAAATGTCCCCAACAATTATCTATATTCATAATGGTATATTTTGCAATGAAGGTGTTCCATAAGTTATCTAAATATATTTGATACTAGTGAAATGTGTTAGATATAGCCTACATTATATCAAGATATACCTCACCTGTTATAAAGTCACCAATCTCTTCACAGGATCAAAATATGTAGTGAGCTAAAGGAGGACAAAGAATGACCAGAACTGTGCAAAAAATTCTTAAAAGGTTCCCACCTGACCTCTTCAGATTGTATTACTATTGTTCAATATATCAACTACCATGTATATCATGATGTCTGGCACAATTTATAAGTTTCACAAAAAAAATATTTTCAGACTTACACCACTGAAGTGCCAAGAGGTGCCTCCAATTATACCACTTTTGAAATCGTACCTAATTTTTAGCCCTGTTTGAACCATGATAACTTTTTAATTAATTGCCATAGTGACATGAAACGTTCAGGCCTGAAAGCTGTGTCATAGATCTATCTAAAGCTAATGAATAAACCTATGGTTGGCAGGTTAAGTCAAAATCGGGATTTTATCAAGTTCAATTGTTTTTTTCTACCAACTTTACAAGTCAATATCTTCAGAACTGTGATTTGTAAAAATGTACAATTTCAATCTCTGTACTCTAGAGGTGATTGATGTTTACAGCCACTTTTGTGCACATGGTAGGGTAAATAGGCTGAGTAATCTCCAAAGGTAATGAAGTGGAGTCAAAGATGAAACGCCCTTCACATGTGCCCATGTTGAAGTTTGAACTCAGGAGGTAGTGATTTGTGGCCCACTGCACTACCAACTAGACCATGTGTACTCCAGAGTATTAATAAAATAAATGGCAAGTATACATATATATAACCTGTTATCAGAATTTAACTACAGAAACATGAAAAGAAATATGTTTTGACTTTATTTTGTGGGATCATATCAGCATGTGGTATAGGTGGTAGGTGAAATATAATTATGCCATGTAGAAGAGCTCAGTTTTCTCTAAAATGTGATTCCAGACTCGACTTCTAGCAATGTTTCCTTCCACACTAAAAATTAAGCACAATTTCAAAAGTGGTATAATTAGAGGCATATGGTAGTTGATATATAAATATATAAAGTGGTCAGGTGGGAATCACTAGTCCATTTTATATGGAATGACTTAGATTTCTGTTGTTGTTTAAAAACAAATATTTTCAGAAGTAAAAATTATTTGTTTATTGTTAAAAATAACACAAAACCATATGGACAGCTTTATTTTTTTACATTATATTCACTGATGACCCGTCTTCATAGAAACAAAACCGTATATTTTGCATGTATCACAGACAGATCTCAACCAGGTAACATGTATTAGGATCAACAAATTATTTATAGCAGTGTGAATCAGGCTCTAACGTTAACCAAGAAATGTTTACATAATCAATCAGATAAAAATCACATAAATAAAATGCACATACACAGTGCAATACTACATTTTCTAATATCAACACTTTTCTGTTCCATGAAATTGCAATTATGCTACAGCAGCAATTGATTCACAACAAATTAATCAAATGTCACAGAATTTAAGAAATGATAATTATGATGATTTATGTTTTAAGGCCACTTTGGTGCACGTGATAGGCCTTAAAGGGCCGAGCAACCTCTAAAGCTAATGAAGCGAAGTCAAAGATGAAACACCCGTCAGATATGCCCATGCCGAGATTCAAACTCAGATCGTAGTGATCTGACACACTACCAGTTAGACTACGGAGGCACATTATGATTTATCGTGTATAATTATAACATTACAAAGTAAATCATTAATAAACATAATTTGTACCTACAACTTAGTAACAAAAACAAATGTCATGTTAAATATTAATCTTTAGTAATTGATGAGTATTATTGTATGTCAAAAATGTAACATTTTAAATAAAAACATCTACTTCAAATTTAAAAATACACTTTGTTGTCTGGCTTCTGATATTACAAAAACCACAGTTTAAGTTTTATTAACATTTTATTTCTAGATTGTAAGTAATGTAAAACCACATAAAACTGAACAGAATTCAATCAAAAACAATCTGAAATAACCAAATCTTTGTAGTAAATATTTTCACAGCATTATTAATCTAAAAACTGTGATTTAAAAAATAAGCGGCTCTTCTCTAATCAAATGCTTTCAAAGTCTATGATCATCTTCTATTGTTCATTAACGCAGTTTTGGATGGATCTCATCAGGTTGTAACTTGACCAAATCTATGCTCATATCCCAGAGTCTCTTAGCAACGTTCACGTCTCTGGCTTCTGCAGATGGCTGAGTTGCGGCACAGTCACTGAAAATATGACAATATATCTGTACTCACCAATCACACCTAAAATAAATGATCTTGTAAATTAGATGCTAAATCTTCAGTTATAAGGTTAAATTAACATCCGTTTATTGACTGTTTTAGTTTCTAATGGCACGCTAGTTTTGTTGGCTGTATTTTATTCTAGTGTAAGATATTTATTAATATGCTATGACTCTTTACTTGTTTTAAAAGTACCCTTTCAAATTGTTAGTCTCCCATTTCGGCCATTATTAAAGTTAAGTCTTAATTGGTAACCAATGATATATAAATGATTCCATTATTAGTAATTATGTCATATGTATTACTGTATTTACTCATGTATGGGTTGCATTTCTTCATACCTAAATTCAAAATAAAATCTTGGGGTGTGACTTATACATAGGACTAAGAGTCTAGAGCTGCATATTATCCATTTAATTGAAATTACGTATATAATCACTCAATCGCTGTGCATATATAAGATTGTTTGTGGGAGGAATTTGAAGATTTAGAAAGAGCGAACAAATTTTGTACCACTTTCCAGACAATACTTGGAGTAAATACAGTAACTGTCATTAATAAGTATGCATTTCAAAAGGAATAATATTGTTATAATGTTATGTAAATATAATAATAGTAATTATTTTAATATTGCCTATTTCTAATTATTAAAACATCAATGAGGCATTTTCTTACCTGAAATATTCACCACTGTTTTTCTCCAGTCCAGGTTCTATAGCACAGTAAATACTTGTACGAGCCCCATGATATGTATCCTTTATAAATGGGCTAGCAAGGAACATGGCAACTTGGAATGGCAAGGAATAACGATATAAATCTGTGTTCACTGTGCCAGGATGAACAGCATAAGATGTCACACCAGTGTCTGTTATTGATGACAAAGAGAATCTAATTAAATTAATATATGAAAATTATACCACTGGAACCAATTAATTATAACAAATACCACAGATGTCTTAAGCACTCATTTATTTTCATAACATTGTATATTGACTAAAAAACAATACAACAAAGATTTGTATTGAGGAATCAGGTTGTATTTGCCAGTGAACAATACTCCACCTGCAGATGATAAAATGGCATATGAACAAAAAACCAGTGATAACTGATAACATCTACTGGACACTACTCAATCCTGGTGTCACAGAAAAACCTATTATTCTCTGTAAATACTTACCATCAAGCCTTCTTGCAAGCTCCTTTGCTAGTAGAATATTTGCTAATTTACTCTGAGGATATGCATAGCCTTTATGAAAGAAAGGCCAGTCTTTATTCTTTTCTCCCATGAAATCATCAAAGTCTATTGTGCCAAACAGATGGCCAAGGGATGATAATGTGACAATTCGACTTGGTGCAGAGGCAAGAAGTATGTCAGCCAATAAATGAGTCAACAGGAAGTGACCTAATTAAAATTACAAATATATTTTCTGAAGATAAAATTTATACATGCATTTTAGTTATGAATTTCAAATGAACACACACACACACACACCACACTGATGTTTAATAATAGAGTGATGAAGTGCTCAAATTTAACCTATGCAAAATGAATACTGCAAATAAACAAAGACTTGTACCCAAATAATTAGAAGCAATTGTCTGTTCAAAGCCATCAACTGTTATATTGTAAGGTGCAAACATTATGCCAGCATTATTAATAAGGATGTCCAGCTGATACTCTCCTGAAAATACAAGAAATACTAACAACTGAAGACACTGATAACTCGCAGTTATTGACATGCAGACAAATGCACACACACCAAGAACATAGCTCCACACAGATAGATTACATTGATTAGCATCATACACTGTTTGATGAAAATCCTAAAAACACTTTCTATATTCATACGTACGTTTTTTAAATTCATCCACAAATTCTCTGATGGATGACAATGATGTCAAATCCAAGTGAAGCAGTACCACATTATCATCACTAACACCTGTCTCTTTCTTAATATCATCTATCGCCTTCTGAGCTTTTTCCAATGACCTACATCCCATATACACTTTGGCACCTTTAAATAAATAAAAGATTCAGAAATGAAGATTCACTGAAACATATTTAATTATGTCAGTAATATAAGTAATTTACTTCCTGGACACATACACATTTCTTCCAGTATTACAATTAGTTCTAGTTTCATATTTTTCAATTGACTTAATCACACACTATCTTGAACAATAAAATGTATGCTTGTAAAAAATATGGATGAAACTATTTAATGCAGTTACCTCTTTTCACAAGATCTTTTACAGTTTCCTTGCCAATTCCCGTGTTTCCACCAGTCAAAATGACAACTTTATTGTCTATCCGTAGGTCTGGATTATAACTACAGCCATTTGAGTATTTACTATTAATGAGATAATAGAAATTAGATTTTTATGAGTGAGTGTGCATGCATCAACCACATAATGAGACCTGAGTTGACAAGAAAATGACAAGCCAAGTAGGTTTAAACATTTCATGTGTTGTACTTTTGCCATTGGCCCAATTTCCCACTCATTTTATGAATACATGTACAGTCAGAATCCGTTAATCTGACAAGATTTATCACATGATAATATGTCGGTTAAATGTGAATGTTGGAATATCGAGTCTGTGGCATAGCGGTAGTCTGTTTCACACATTTTTAGATTGTAAAGACGTGCCGTTTTATGTAATATTTAACTAATATGCAACATCCATTGGAATGACATTGACACTTACAATCTTTTGGTGTATTTATTTATTTTCAACAATTATGACAATAAATGATCAGATTAAAAATACGTAAAGGTCTGTTTAGTGATGGTGTTTTCTCACTGGACTTGACATATTGCTCTGTTATTATTTCGACAGCCATAGGCAAGTGAACTTTTACGTCCGTATTTAAACCAATATGCAATAACCATGCGCAATGGTATGGAATGGCATTGAAGCCATTGACCATTTTGATGTTTGTTAATTACGGATATTATAAAGAAATACTCGTATCACTTAGTCCATCAGATTAACTCATGATCTGCTCATTGGAAAGATCACACATTTGTGGTTGTAATTAGCCATGAATGATTATGATTGGCTATGACAGAGCCACAGGCGATTGAAGTCAAGTACGGTTATAATTGGTTACGATATAGCAATTATTGCAGGTGGCCGGGTTAATTAACCATTACTCACAAGTCGGTGTGTCTTGCATGACTGAACTAGTGGAAATATTTGGCAACATTTTTGTGTTGTCAGATTATCGAGGTCATTTTACATTGAAAAGTTACATTCTGTTGGCCAAATGAAGTGTCGGAACAGACTAAAGAGTCATTTATAATGGAGCTAAATTCATTACATAATGCTTCGGAAGGTGGATTTGTCGGATAAACAATGTCCGGTTTAATGAATTCTGACTGTATTATCATCTGTACTAATTTCCCTCACTAATAAACATGTACTCTACAGGTGGATTTTAATATATCCAACTGATTTTTGTCATTACAAACATCAATCTTGGCTACTGTGATGTAAAGTTTTCATGCCAGGTTAGTTAGTCTTAGACAAGAGATTACATTTTATTTAATTGTTAGTCAAACTTTGGTATATTTATAGTCAGTGACTACAAACAACACAAATATTATGCACAGCCACAGGTTTTATATATGAACAAAAAGGATATGTGATTATTTCTATCGGTCATGTTGCAAACAAATCATATTTATCAGAAAGGTTGTGCCATGTTGAATTTAAATGGGTCAAAACCAGAATAGAACAACTTGGACTGTCAGAGAAAACCTGATCAAATATTACCTTCATCCCATTTCTTCAAAACCGTAACCTTCTAGAATTGGAATTTTTAAAGAATTTGGAATATGATCAAGTCCACAAAAATAATTTAACATTTAAATTTTCTTTTACTAAAAAAACCCCAATAACCTTCTTTGTTGCTAAGAATTTATCCCAAATAGTGTTTTTCCTTTTTGCATTTTCTTCATTTTCAAGTATCTACTCTTATTCCATAATTGACCAGATCAATTCAAATATTGGAATTCATAAATTTGCTTATGGAATTAATCAAATGAAATTATGTAGAGGTGGAATTGACTCCTCGTCTTGCACTGAAAGCATTTATACCAAGTGTGTTTGTGAATAGATTAGACAATGACCCCCCAAGGAAGAATATCTAGACATCTCTTAAGTAAATTTAACAAAGGAAACAGAAGAGACATTTTGTTTAACTAAGTAAATACCATATAGTATATCTGCACTAAACAGCTATAGCTACAAATGTCTTCTGGCTAAAATTGTTAAGTTATTTGATGAACATTTTTGTAATTTTAAGTTGCTCACCAAAATAACCTGATAATTCAAATAACATCTAAATGTAGGGATTATTTACTTAAGCACATCTGAAATTGTTCTGAATGATCCAAATATAAGTATTTATGATTCTATATGCCCAAAGTCAAGTTGTGACAATCAATATAAGAACTTCAGAAATCAGTCATTGACTGTCACTGACATGATGACTGTCACTGACACGATGATGATTGTCACTGACACGATGATGATTGTCACTGACATGGTGATTGTTACTGACATGATGATGATTGTCACTGACATGATTACTGTCACCAACATGATGATCAGACCACTAGCTAGACTAGAAAAGGGGCAAGGTGGGAAGAAAGGCATGGGCAATGAGGGAGTGGATGAGTCAAACACAGTGGTGGGTTTGGGAGGAGGGAATGAAAACAATAATTACATTAATAAGAATGGTCAAGTACAAGAACTATGCATGTCAGTTTTGATTCTGTGTGAATTCCCTTTAAACAATAACTACACATAATTATGTGTCTTTATCGGTCTTATTCTGTGGTGTTATACTTATTTGACTGAGGATTAAGTAACGAACATGTACGTATGTAACTGAATTATTTAATTTCCGAGGCCATCACAGTTTTACTCATTTAGTAAGTATTTTGGTGTAGCAAGTGAATAAAAATATGTCAATCCTTAAGGTATATATAATGTATGCGAGTACACCTACTTCTGAGGCAAAATATCACTGTACACTGTAAGTTACAATATCATAATCATTGGGTCCTGTTTACTTTGAACTAGCCACTTGGAAAATGAGTGTGAAATCTCAGTCTCCTCTGTTTCAATCAGGCCCACTTGACTGCTGCCTCATATTTAATTGACTCGCACGTTTCTTCCTCCATGTTCAATTTGATGTTTAGCAATTGGTTCAGTCTTTTATTTCCAAGGCTGGCACGTCAATCTGACTTTGTCAGCTTTAAATGACTGAATAGTCTTTCAACTTCTGCTAAGGATAGTGACAGTGAAACAGTAACACTATACACATATGTCAGTTTTTGGATTCTTTGACCTATCCAATGTTATGTCCAGTAGAAACCTCTTGATTTGATCATTGATTAATTCAACATGAAAAATCTAGATATTAATCTTTTCAGTTTATAGTTTAGAATTTTTTAGAAATGCTAAGAATGAAATGTTCAGCCTATTGGGTATATTATGATGCTCCACATATTTATTTATTTTCAAAATGACATTAATTCTCATGAGATTGTTGAAAAAAATCAGGCACCTAGCTGCTGTGCCATGTCCAGTTACTTCAGCTATTCCCCTCATTTCACCCACTCCTCAACTAGCAATGAGAACTACCAACAATAAGACACAAATATTGGTATGAGGTACCTTTTCTGCCAAAAGTTCTTAGTTATGATACTGGCTTTTCAATGCAATTGACCAATGAAAACACTCTACACAAAGGTTTGGTGCACCATGTTAGACATAAATACCATTTAAAGATCACATGAATGGCACTCAGTAAAGGAAAAAGACAGTCACTTTAAATAGTAAAATATGCATAATATATGTTACACAAGTTGCACATCAAGGATACATTGATTTACATGTATTATGTATATGTGAGCTTATTGTGCAATCAGTGGATTATAATTTAGTAAGTACCTGTGTTTCCAATTTAGTGGTATATATGCACAAAGGGTATTTATAATGACACATCTGTTATTAACGAAGATTACAACTAAAATATTGAGCCGATCACTGAATTACAGAATTTCTATTTTTTTATCAGACTGGGAATTTCGACAGAGCATAATTATGTTTATGTATGTCCATTGGTCTACTGGTTAAACATGTTGTACTTTGTGCTAAAGGGTGAATTTGCTGTGACCACCAAGGATCATCAGTTTGATCCCATCAAGAGGTCAAAACTTATCCAGAGATTAATTTCTTGGCTCACAACATGGTGGGTGGATGACAACTTAAAATTATACTGTTGTCTCCACTGAATTAATTTTAAAAAAAGGGTTGTAATAGACTCTGGCAGTGACCACCCTATGGCAGGGTTGGCTTTCTCCCTGGCAGAAAGGTATTTCTCCCCTGCCATGGGGAGAAATACCTTTCTGCTGGGGAGAAATGGCAGAAACTGGGGAGAAACTTCCAGATGTGTTTATTTTAAGGTGCAAAGCATAACCATGTGTAATCCATGGTATCACCAAGTACATTTGTACAGGTATACAATTAAATTATTAATGTTTTTATCTGTTTAATAACGTTTAAGAAAAATAACAAAGTGCTTCCAGACAGAATCTTGTGGTCTACTTCCCTTGAATATGTTGAATGTTATGTGGTAAAGTGCAAAACAAAAATACAAATGTGCAAGATAAAGCAATTTGTCCAGCCACAATATTCAACATTTACAAAGTATAAATTTGTATGTCATATGTGCACCTCAAGAGACTATATGTAAATGATGAGATTTTTGGGGGGGTTTGTTTTTCGGGAAAATTTTCCCCAGGCTGTCGCTTTCGGACAGCCCCCCATTTTGGGGAAGGGGTTTGGGAGAAACCCTCCCCCACCCCCTTGGGGAACAGTATGGAAAGAGGACCCGAAATACCCTGAGGGTGGTCACTGCCAGAGTGTTTTACATCCTCAGGGGTTTTTTAATGTCTCCCTTTATTTTAAATAATTCAGTGGAGACGGCAGCGCCATTTAACGGGTCAGCCCCCACGATTTGGTGGCCGAGAAATTAATTTTTTCCCAACCAATGTGACCATTGGCCCCAAAGGTGCCGGTGCTTAAACTCCCCGGAGTTGGGAGAACTAGCCAGGTGAATTTATACTACTGATGATCATCCAAAATATCTGTCAAGAATAACAAACCTAATCGCTGAGTTTAAAAAACCCCCATCAGTGTAATTTTTTCAGTAAATATGAAGTCTATCTACCATATTATAATTAGGCAGGGGCCCCCAGGGTTTAATAACAATCATACGGCACTGCCAGGGGGGTGAGGAACACAGCAGCATTTTTCAGTGATAATTTCATGTGTTATTACTACAGAATTTTTATTAAAAACAAAAGCATCACCCTCCCCATGGATTTGGTATTTATGTGTTTTTTGCCTTGCCAAAAATTATAAGTTTATTCAGCATTATAATTATTAGTAAATCCCAAAATAAATAATCTCAATCTTTTATCTCACAATCTTTAACTGATGAAATTTTTAAAATTTCCTTTAAATAATATTATTGGAAAATTTATAATTAAATAACTTATGCTTATGTATATTGGTTTCAAACTGTTAAAGTCTCTATTAAATGGGTATTATCATGGCAGTTTTCCTCAAATTTAGTTTCTCCCCTGGGGCAGAAAGTATTTCTGCCGTATCGGCAGAAACTGGGTAATTACCATGGTTTTTACAATGATGGGGAGAAACTTGCCAACCCTGCCACTTCCTAACAACCCTAGAATCAATTAAGACCGGTTTTATGAACAGGGCAGTAAATCAATGGGGACAGGCTGATAATTTTTTGCCCCCGGGCCCAAGGGCAATTTTATTGACAATGATGACTGTCACTGACATGATGACTGTCACTGACATGATGACTGTCACTAACATGATGATGATGTCTGTCACTGACAAAGACATGATGTCTGTCACTGACAAAGACATGATGACTGTTATTAGTGTTAACAACTACAACATGATAACTGTCACTGACATGATGATGATGACTGTCAGATGATGACTGTCAGATGATGACTGTCATCGAGATTGGGACACCCGCAGAGAATAAAGCTTTAATTATAATGAGCCATATGTGATATGATCATATGCTCATGTCATATCACATGTCATATCATCATATGATAGTGATAGTCACTAAGTCAGTGATAGTCACGATAGTAATAGTAAAAATACTTTATTTTTATTTTTAAGGTGATAAAAAATTGAGATCATCACAACACAAATATTATATCACTAATGCTTAAGCAATAAACTAGTTAAGCCTAGGTCGGCGAGGGCTGGACTAAGGTTCAAAGTAACTGAGCGATAATCATAATACAAAACAAATAACTCTCAATTATTATTATTATTATAACAACGACGGCTACGGGAATAAAACAAAATCGTCGCTTACTTACCTTATAAAATACAAGCCAACACCTATCAGAATCACTATTATTAAAGACTTCAACATTTTGTTATATATTAAAGTTGATGAAAAAAGCTGTTACAAGTCTGGCAGCGAACCGAATCAACACGCCACAATTTTGATTTGTAAACAAAATCACCCCATTGATGGTGGCGCCACCTTGTTAATAGACCGATTCAATTACCCCTGGCGCCGTCATGCGGCTGAATTTCACACTACGGTCTCGGGTTAGAAGTCTGAGAATCACTGTTTTGCATGGCGATTAACGCGTGTAGTCGCCGATAAATGTATTGTCGAAAAGCTGTACTTAGGCTATTTACCAGCTATATTTGGATTTTATTTATAGTCCATTAAGGGTAGGTGATCTCCTGCTCATAATTTTGCATTTAATAGGAATGGCATAGACTTTATCCAATAGATATATGCCAATAAACTATAAGTAACGTTCAGGGCGATTTGCATGGGTGTCATGGTCCGGCCTGGCTAGTTCAAACTTATTTTTTGATTAACTTTTGCCATTTGACATGACGGTATGAGTGGATTTAATCAATGATCACATAGATTATAATTCAATGGGTGATTCCTATTACTGTAATATTGGTATTTATGCATGATATCGTGTATTGAAAGTGAACTTTTTTCTCTTCTGAATCTGCCGTTATTGCAATGTTTACTATATGTAAATGTCAAGGTTGGTAATTCTCTAATGTAATAACATCTTTTATTTAATAATATACAGGTGATACGTATATGATTGGTTCCCAGGTACAAATAAAAATTATATTTCCAAAATGCTACATTAAATATTTAAACAATCTTCATTAAAATCAATTTACATTCAGCTAAAAGTTTAATTTTAAAATAATTTATTTAATGCATTGAAACCCATGCCAAAAATTTCCTACAAGTCAACATGAATAACTAAAGCTTAGCTGTGTCATTCATCTGAAAGATCAGTCCGCTCAATCTTTTGGTTATATGTTGATAAATATTGTGTTAAATCCTTTGGAAAGACACAATCGGTCAGCTGATATACTAGTCTGAGTCTCTGTGTAATATGAGATAATTTTCTGAAAGATTTCCAATATTTAGCGTTAGTGAAAATTTGCCATCCCCTATTAACAGTGGGCGCCATAGCTGTTTCTAATCCGAGACCGTAGTTGGTAACCGATGCAACGCATTTCGCCTGGATCGGTCTGTTATGTTTAGCTTTGAAATGAAAATATGTCGGTCATCGATTTATGTTGAAAAGTTCTTTTAGTACAAACAACTTTTGTTAGGGTATCAACGATCTATAGTATTAACGGTCTATAGTATCATTTGACAAAATATTACTGAAAAAATAATATTGAAAATTGTTCAGTTGCTAAATTACATGACTACGACGTCACATAAAACTACACCACAGTAGTTATGAAGTCATTAAAGCCATATAATACACCATTTCCGCGACGCATGCGCAGTCCACATCTACTGTGGTTTGCGGCTCAGTGAAGCCGTTTACATAGTGAAGTAGCATGGAACAAGAAGTGTAATTGTTTGTAAATATAAATTTTGGGAGATTCACAGAACTAAATCAATCTATAAGTTTTTGTAGCAGCTTTATTTTTATTAAATATAACATAGATTTTTTGCTAATAGATAATATTATTTATATGGGGATATCACTTTATATTTGCCGAAAAAATTATATGTTATTGAAAATAAATAATCAAGTTGAGAACTGTAATAGACATGTTATCAATATATGTAACATATTGTAATTGTGATCTCATGATTGATAAAAGGAATGTTTTTATCAGATGGTTCAACGAGTCCAGTGAAACGCGACCCGCAAACGGACTTACACTAGATGGCGCAGTCGTCGTAGAAATTATCTATTACCTTTTTAAAAAATTAAAATATCTCAAAATGTAAATTTATGCTGAAACGTTGTTTTGAACAGGGACATTTGAATGGGTATCAAATAGTCTTACAGCGTTTCAACAAATCTTATGGGAAGTATCAACCTATCTAACATGCAAGTCTAGTTGATACGTTAGACAATCTTTTTTTACAAATCCACTACATCCTGGTTTAAAATGGCTCAGTACATCCTAGCTTCCTCAAAGATGTGTCCATTAGATAGGTTTGAATTTTAGTTCAACTCTCGTCACTGAGACCATCATATCTAGCCCTCAGTGTTCAGTTCAGCAAAAAGTGTATCAACATTAATCCCATGTAAACTTTAAACCCTTTTACCCCGCAACTGAGCGAAAGACCCGATGCAACACATCTCCTATACATTGGTCCATAGACTATGTTTGAACTCAAATATTTAGAGTAGTAACACACACACACTTACCTATGATATTGTCATTATATTTAAAAAAATGAACTAGTTTTTCTTATACTTTATGCTGTTTGATCAGAGCTGGAATGTTATATTTGCGAATAGTAGCTTGTTTATACCATTTCATCACTTTCATACTTAGCTTCAGTTGAACACGTGACATCGGTGCACTCATCATATAAAGAAAAGCGTCGTAAGAGATATCGGAGCTATTATCTAATTTCCCGGGTCAGACAAGGCTTTTGGGATCATCTCAGGACATTCGTAGGATGATCACGGGATGGCCACGTGTATTTGTGTCATAAGATAGCGAAAAAAGCCTATCGGATAGTCAGATTATAAACTGTCCGAAGGTCTTTGTATGCCACACAAGGAGTAGGTCTGTATTTCAACGGTTCGATAAGACACTAATTCACCCTGTGTTGTCATATGGTCTGCAGTGTGTTTACCGAGGTAAGGTAGCAATGCATGGTGTCGTTAATGAAGGGGGTCCTGATAGTAATACAAAACTGTTGAAATACCTTTCAAATATACCCCCAAGATATATCGGTTCTAGACAGAGGAATTTTGTTTTTTGAGTAATAAATATGGTATCTCCCTGATAAATCTTATACGCAATGAGTTGTACTTGGATAGTCAAAGGGCTGAATTGTCAAAGGGCAATGAAAGATACTGCGTCATTTTAATTTAATTCCATATACTCTGCTGGAGTTGTTGGCGACAATCGCAGCACCTGGTAAGTCGGCAGACCGCGGACATCACAAGACTCGCCATTCTGGCATCAGTCCAGTTTGAAACGTAGATCTAACATTGTAGCCAGTTTGAAGTCGTCTATCACCTCGTGTGGGGCCAACCGCTTCTCAGTACTGGCTTGCTTGGAACAGGTGCTCGGAGTAGGTTTTTTTGTAGCAAACTTCAATTCCAAATTTATCAATTCCATTTTGTTTTTAAATAAGCAGTTCCAATTCCGGAATTGCCCATCAATTCCAGTACCGGAATTGAATTGACGCTATGTCTGGAACATACTAAGGAGTCTCTAGTCTCAACGTAATAAGATGATGATTAATGATACTTTGGACACCATTGTTATAGGCTTCTACCAGCTCATCAACTGATCCCTCACATTTATTCAGGTGTTGAGAAGACTTTAAATAGATTAATTGTGTATTTGATTTTAAAAACTCCCATTTTTTTGTACAGAGATGAAAATACGATTGCGACATCGATTATGAGTTATTAATTTGAATCATATCTTAATGAAAGCATCTTTCAAATTCGTCCTAAACTGGGTTTAGCATATTTAAGAACCTTGATCTAAAAATTAAGTTATAAATTGGGAAGGTATCACAGTTCTTTAGGGCGTCTACTCAAATTCCAACTTGGGAATCATAAAGCCTGTTTGACTTATGATAACAGATACATGCTGTCACCAGGTGAATATTAAAAAAATGATGTTCGTTGCTTCCCCTTGTGTATATCCATGAGACAAGTACCTGCTAATACTGAAATAGATAATAAAATAAGGGATCGAAATTCCTCCCAAGGACACGATTATCTTCTGGTGTTCCATTATTAGAATAGTTGCCTTGCATAAGAAACAATTGTTAGCAAAGAGCCAACCCACAACGGCATATATCATCAACACCCATCCTTCTTGACTGCAGTAGACAAGCTCCATCGGGACTATGTTCTAGTAAGCACCCAACCCAGTTAATGCAGCACGCCAACAACGATTCCTCGTGGAAAGCGCCTTCAAATCATCTGCGTAAACGCAGATCGTTGGCCGACTTCCTCAGTGCAATGGGGCACTGTATCCGCCTACAGTGAATTTCTGTGTAACACTAGTGAAATGTATTTTATTTATGATATTTGATATGTTCCACGTGTTATGTAAAACCGTTGACATATATATATATATTTATATACAGTCAGAATCCGTTAATACGGACATCGTTTATCCGACACATTATTACCTGTGACGGATTTAGCTCCATTATAAATGACTCTTAAATCCGACAAAATCGTGTTCCGCGTTCCGACACTTCATTTCGCCAACAGAACTCGATAATCTGATAACGATAACACGAAAATGTTGCCAAATATTTCCGCTGGTTCAGACACAGCAACATGTCAGTAAATAGTTCATTAACTGCCCACCCGCGATAATTGCTATATCGTAACCAATTATAATCGTCCTTGACCATACACACCGATGCTTCCATTGCCTGTGGCTATCTAATAGCCAATCATAATCATTCATGGCTAATTACAAACACAAATTGTGATATTTCCAATGAGCAGATCATGAGTTAATCTAATGGACTAAGTGACAGAGTATTTCTTTATAATGTCTGTAATTAACAAACATCAAAATGATCAATGGCTTCCATATATTACGCACGGTTATTGAATATTAGTTTAAATACGGAGATATCTCTTTATCATTTAAAGTGAGCTCCGGTGGCCTAGCGGTTAAGCACCCGGCAATTGGTGCCAACGGTCACAGGTTCGATCCCAGCAAGAGGTCGAAACTTTTCTAGAAAATAATTTCTCGGCTCACAATATCGTGGGTGGCTGACCACGTTAAATGATGCTGTCGTCTCCACTGAATTATTTAAAATAAAGGGGACATTAAAGACCCCCTGAAGACGTAAAACACTCTGGCAGTGACCACTCTCAGGGTATTTCGGAAATACAAATCTATCATTTAAAAATGTGTGACAGACTACCGGTATGTCACGGACTCGATATTCCGACATTCTCGTTTATCCGACATATTATCATGTGATAAACCTTGTCGGATTAACGGATTCTGACTGTATAATAAAAAATAATTTGAGATATTTTGTCTCTTTTTCGATTAAGAATGTGATCACATGTCTTGTGAGCATCAGTATGCGCACAAATAATAACAGGCCCATTGTTGCACCATTCATCAGCATCTATAAGCTATTGTTGGGCGAGTGTATGCGAGTAACGTTTAACATGACCGAAAGGTCGGGTTAATCAATTTATTCAGGTATACTGTATCGTTTCTATTTGATAAACAGTTTGATGTCAGCCAAATGCCTTATTAAAAAGCCAAATAGTGTGTCGTGTGTTTACTGGTGTAGTGAAGTTAGGTCAAGTAAAGTAACTAACTAAGTACTGGCTATCAGTTCAGTAGTTCTTCCTGAAACAGTGGTAGTACATGCGGTTCCTAAATAGTGTATGTGTGCAGGTCGTATAGTATAAAGTGTACATTTGTCATGTATACTGGCGTATAACTATAGAGACCTCACACCAGTGATAACAGTTACATTTTTTAAAATAGTTCATCAATTATCCAGTCTGTCATCAACAAGCTTCTCTTGGCTGACTACTTAGGAATAAATGGCAGAGCTGGTAATATTTTACTATTAGCATAGAATAATTAATCTATGGTTTTACTAGTTAGCTGGAATCTTTACTAGTGTATAGACTAGCATATGTATATACAGGATTTCTCCGCCTGCTTTTCTACAACGCCTCGCTATTTCGGCGACGCAATATTTTTTATTTCACAACGTTTCATCGTCAGCAAGCGGTATTTAAAGTTAAGATTCCATATACACGCTTGCATATGTCCGAATGTGGCATACGATTTCAGTAGAGTCGCGTAGGTTTGGGTCACCCTGTGCGGTAGCCAAATTGGCAACCATCATCCTTAACCTAACAGACCTTTGACAGCAGCAAACACGTCACGCGCATACATTGAACTACATTAGGTTAATGCACGTATATAAAGCCCTTCACGACCAATCAGTAACAAGTTATGTTGCTCCATTTCCAACAGAGAAAGCTGCAATTTGGGCTGATTAGCCTTGTTCTTGGCATGAAAATTTTTGCCATATTCCTGAATAAGCATTCTATGGATGTAACAACAGGATATTGTTTTAATAGTAATTTTAAAGGTATTTTTATTTGCATTTATGTGTATATCTGTTTTGTGGAAGTAACTGATACACACACCTGTTTTTTTTTGCTGTCCATTCTATATTTCTATTGTATTGCTATGTTCTTGGCATAACAATCTTCTATAAGAGTAAAAACGCATGGGAAAAGGTTTACATGGAATCACACAAATTGCATGCTGTATGATATCTGCATATAGATGCAATAGGTTGACTGTTTTCACGACTTCGGCACTCTCCTGTACGGCCTTGTGCTCCTTTTTACCCAGGGGAAGCACTGTATGTATATATATATATATAAATATAATGAAACTGTTATTCACACACACACACAAACACTCCAAGAGAGAGCGACATAGAAAGAAACCCAAAATAATATTTACATATGTTTAATGCATTATTATATAATACAACTTTTGTACTGATACCAGTTTGACAAACAATGACATCAGTTACTATTTATGCTATCAAAATGATAAACAATCATACACTGACTACAGCCTGCAATCATGTTCTAGAAAACATACTTTACCAAAACATGAAAGGGAGCATTGTTTAAACACTTACATTCAAAGCGAAAACAGCATTGCTTTATCACCCAATTCTTAATAAACCATTACTGTAAACCAGTTAGAACTAGACAATTTGTGAAAAGTCAGAACATTATTATCACTATTATGATGCCTTGTACTTAACTATCCTTGTATGTAAACAATCAGTAATGAATGTACCTCAGTGTGCTAAAATAAAATCTGTAAAAACTTAAAGCATCTCAGCTTTGAAAACAGTTAACAGCTTAATTAATACCAAGGAAAAAGTGCAAGATGATATTGTTGAATTAATATGAACAATGATAAATTATCAGAAATATGACACGTAGATAGAACTTGTTATTGTTAAGCTTTGGTCTTCGACTTTGATTTTCCTTTCTTCTCTTTCTTCTTTAACCCATCCATGTTACCCTTAATTAAGTTGGCATATGCCTGAAAATAAGACACCCGCAATTTAAATAAATTGCACAATATAAGTAATTTCACTTAGGTAGAAAATCTAAAAATGACAACAACTGAAGATAAGTAAGCATACATACCAAGTGAAATTTATTTACATCTTTCTGATTTATCTGAAGAAGAAAAAAATATATATTATTGAAGATAAGTAAGCGTACATACCAAGTGAAATTTATTTACATCTTTCTGAAGAAGATAAAATGTATATTAAAAATTGTTATGAATAGTGGAACAAATATGAATCAAGATTTCCGATACAGATCTTCTCAACTTGACTTCAGGAAAATTAATTACAAAACGACTCTTTATGTCACAATATTCTATTATACACAATGGTTCGGATCCAAAATCATTTTTTATCTGAAATAATAGCAACAAAACTGTGATATCAGACACATTCTCACAATCATGCTGAAGTGGTATCACGTAATTTTTATAGTATACAAAGCGATTGATGTGTATTTTAATAAGAAGGTTAATAAATGTTTAAAAAAATGTCGTTGTAATACTTGTATTGATTTAACCATAACTTTAAACACATTCAACATCAGTTGTTACCATTAATGTTTTATTATTCCAGTTAAGGTTTGCAACTAGCCCAAATGAATGGTGGAATATTTTATAACATAAGATTTCACAGTTTGGTAAATAAAACAACACTTTAATACATAACATGTATGGCCAGCACAGATGAAAATTAGCATTAACTTAGGACAGTTTGCCTCTATTATGGTGCAGTCCAGTATAACACAGAAGAACATATAATATTACCAATGGCCACCAATTACTTGGTTTGTTAAGTAACTGGTCTACTATTACAGGTAGAACAGGAAATAACACAAAGCAAGGCACGCTTGGCATCTGCGATGAGGGCCATGAAAAACAGAATCCCATCCATGCAGAAGAATAATTATATTTAAATTTTGAAAGAAAGAAAATCCCCTAAATAATATTCTTGTATGGAAAAATTACATTTATTAAAATACGTAATCCTAAATAAAAAGCTGGATATGCAATAAAAAGAATAAAGTACAGTATGCAATTGGCTCATTGTTTTCAATAATTCCCAAAATTCTATCTAACTGACTTCTTCGCACAATCTGAGCTAATTACGACAAATATATCATCAAGACACACACACACACACAACAATTGTACTCACCACTGTGCTGATTTTACTATTTCCCAAACTAGCTCGGATAAGGCACTTATATTCTGAGGGTTCTGGTGGCTGAGGTCGTCCTTTACGTGGCTTCGGTTTTGTAAGTCCATCATCTGTAAACAATTAATAAAATACTGACATATAAGATCTAAGATAAGTAATATACTGTCAAAATAGGAATTTTGATCTGAAGACTAGCTTATTCATCACAGAAAGGTACCTAAATGCTGCACAAATTATAGTACTAATAACTTAAGTGACAAAAATACAGAAATCAATGCCATGTTCCATGGCGAAGCACCACAGCTCATCTCGTTAGTTAACCAAGTAGACAAATTGGGATTTAAACATCAAACTCAGAAGTCCATTCCAATGCATGCTTCCTGGCTCAGGTTATAGACAAATTCCCATTCAAGACATTTTGCTACTCATTTTTACCATTGGTCTATCCACGATAATGTCTTGCCATTTACAACTAAATATCTAAATTCACCCCTCCTTGTTATGTATGTAATAAATGAGTAATGAGACAATTAAAAGTGATAATAGTTTACATTTTAGTCACAGACATTGATACTTTGTGATACAATTTTTCTGCTACCTGTGGCACAAAAATATATAATGATTGACAACTAGTCCTGATTATAAGAACAATAGCTGAACTCAATTAAATTCAAAATTACCAAATTGTGTTGCAGTGTAATTGAAGTGTTTCAGTAAATTTAACAAGTTATAGGTAAGCAAGACTAATCACCCCAGAATTTCCAGAGGCTTTGCCCCACAATGATTTTTGAAAGTAATATTATGATTTATTTGTAATATAGAATAGTTTGTAAGAGACTTAAATACCCCTAACAGTTTTAGAGCAGTGATTAAATCCAAATAAAATATCTAAATAAAACACGCAATCAAATTATAAACATTTACTTAAAGGAACAGTTACCTTCATTTCAAATTTACAGGACTATTACAGCTATGTTCACAAATATCAACAGAAGAGAGTGATTTGCTCTTCTCGAGAGCAGCAGGAATTTGCACACATCTTCTGCATGATTATGTTTAAAGGTCTTTAGACAGACTTTAACCAGTTCACTGCTTGGAACAGCCAAGCATGTGTGAAACACCTTGTGGATTTAGTCACAGTGTGCAAACAGTAACTGAAGTGTTCAACGGATAATATTAACATGATAGTTACAAGAAAAATGCATTGTACCAAGTAGTTGGTGTTGTTACTAAAGAAGTTTCACTTTAATATTGTTCTTGAGCAAAAAGTGGCTGATTAACAATACAGTAGGGCCCCATTATAATGTGGTTGTTGGGGAGTCCACAGGCCGTCAACCGTGTTATAGTGTGAGACAGAGCACTGTTGTGGTGGTCAAAAATAAGAAGTCCATGTATTATTCTCGTTTTACACCATCCTTGAAGATTATATAGAACTGTGTATTTCATAAATGTTCCCAGTAATTGCTTGATCATTTGTTGACTTCAACATAAATAATTACCTCAGTGTTTGTGTGGAAAATAAAATGTTTCTGTAAAATTGCACAAAAAGTAACACTAACAGTGTTACTTTTTGTGCAATTTTACAGAAACATTTACTAACAGCCTTGTTGGGTTGGTGATATTCATCCACCAGAAATAGTGCATGTTTTTTCAGATGAAGGTAGCAACTGATACAAGATGATAAAAAATGAGGTCTTTTATAAATAAAATATTATTCATAAAAGCAACAAATAAAACATACACAACAGCTGTCAACTAACAAACAGAATCAACTTATTAAGTTGGTGGAGTCACAATAAATGAGGGTTGTGAGAAGATGCTGGACCAACCTGCCAAGTTTCTAATGATGATTTGCTTGTGATCATGTGATAGGCTTGATGTGATGGTTAAGTGGTGAGGTGCACAAAAAACAGTTCTCCTGGAAGTCAATTTAGGCATGCGCAAGAGCGATTGAGCCCCTCAGAAATAGAGCACTGGAACACTAACTGGTGTTTATGTGAACTCTATGTACTCCGGGCCCAAGTGACATCAGAACACTTGACGTTTCTCTCAAGCAGATGTGATACATCCTGGATCAGACAGCATCTTTTTGTGCTGGATGTGGTTGATTTTGTAATCACCAATGAACTGTGCTTGGAGGTAATTCAAGGTCACTTCTGTGTGTACGACGGTGATCAGTTGGTAGAAGGGCAGGTTGTGGCAATGAACTTTGAAGTTGAGCTGATGGTCCTTCACATTTATTGTTGGTGTTGATGGTTCTGTAAAAAAATGGACCATGCTCTTGGGGCTAGGGGTTGATGTAGATCCAGGTGGTCTCTATGTAGTTAAGTATTTAGCAGAGTAGAGTAAGGAATGATGCCTGTGAATATTTGGGTGATGTGCTCAGCACGTAGCAATGCCAGGCACCTTAGACAGCAAATAAACTTGCCTTGTTATGTGTGTTTGTAACTGATTAATTGTTACCTTGATGACACAACAGCAATTCAACCAACAATTAATAATAGTAGTCAAGCACTGATAAATACATTAAAACTTATTGCCCTAATAACATTATTATTGCAATAATGTATAAATATTGTACAGAATCAGCCACCCCATGTATGTTTAGTAATACATTTATTTAACAAGCCATGATCAAACCACATTGTGATAGTGAACATAATATATATTTATTAAGTGGGGCTGCATATGGGGTTAATCTTCCATTGTGACGATAAGTCAATGGGGCAAAGCGTCTAATACCCAGTTATGGTGTATTGTTTATATTGTATTTAGAATGCTAGGCTAAAATTCCTGTACTCATCTGCTTATATACCAAGAATGACAAACTAACAAAATAAATACAGGCATGATTACAAATGTCATTAAAATATTATTATTTCAGAAATACAGTAAATCTACATTTATAAGCTATATCTAGTGGCAAACTCTTGGGTGTCAATCTAAATGCATGCTGGTGAAGTGAAAGGGCTGTAGTATTGATATTGAGTATCCATGGCTCTACCACTGAGGCTAAGCCTTATTAAGGAATACTGCAACACAATACAAATATGTTATTTTCCTAATTTCCTTCAGGAAAATTATGATTATCTTCTTTTCTTAACAAAACTGAAACTATGGCATATGTGATATGATTAACTTACTAACTAAGTCAGTGTCTAACTGACCAAATAAGTTTTAACAACCCTATGCACTATGCCCTAGCCTAGCCCTAAGCTATTGCCAGTATGCATATCTGAGTATGGCAGTAAATGAGTAATGCAGTATATGAGTATTGCCAATTCTATAATCTATTCCATGAGTAGATCTATAGACTATACTGTTATGGTATTTATTATTTTAATTAAGTAGGGGTCTTTTATACCATTAAACATATGACATATTGGTATATCGACAAAATTACAGTGTTATCTAATTAATCAATACTTACATCTTTTCATTGTAAGATTTATAGATCCTGACGTCTTCGCCGCCTGGAACAGTCGAGTCAGTTCACTCAAAAACTAAAATGGTATAGATCTAAATATGGTAAGTTAATTCACTAATGCAGTAATGATGACAATACCAATAAAAGAAGCAACATATAGGAACGTCTATAAGCTTGTGTACATATAATCAAACAATACATTAATTACCGTGTCGTTTTCCAACAGCACCATATTTTTAATTTCGAGAAAGCCACATGAAGAGATGAACCAACATCAGACCTATTAATTTCCATACAAATTGCCGAATGTGAAATAATATCCGATAAGGTATCAGTTCATTCAAACCGCTTATATACATACCTCCTATTGTATCTGAAATATTTATTTAGTTTTGTGATCTATGATTGTAAAGTACGGACAACACACAAAACATTTATATTGTGTATGTTACCTATATGAAGAGTGGAAGGTCATGTGATACGTGTTGAACTTAAATGTTCCACATGTCGTGCTTGGTAAGTGGACACAATCCCCACGGCCATAATGATTATCCCATCAGAACATAATTTCCTCGGCCACTATTCCATCAGGACAAAATCCCCATTAGACAAAATTTCATGGCTGTTACGACCACTATTTGATCTTTGTGCAGATGTTGTTGGTTCTAGAGGCCCCAGACAGTTGGAAGACATATAGGTGTGTACACGTACACGAAAACGTGGAGCAGAGCCATATGGACGTGGTGGTGGCTGTATGGGACCATATCCGATAGACACATATATGTATAGTTAATGTAGTCATTAAGTAAGTCGAGTCATTCTGGAGTGTTGCCATAAGTATGTGGCCAAACAGATTAGCAAATATCAGGCTTATTTTTTTTACAAGTTGATCTCCCTCATTGCAAAAGACTGACTGTGAATTGGAATTAAACTAAATTGTTATTTATCAAGTATTACATTAAATTTTGTACATAAATCAACAACAATCGATTCATTTCAGTGAAAATATATTTAACTTAAATAAAATATTTTAATAATAAAACACTTAATTTATTAATGAGAGACAAAACAATAAATTGGTAAAATTAAATCTTCTTTTTAAATAGTCTTCATATGAGGGGGAGTGTCTGGAGGGGATTTTGTGTTGATGATATTTTGTCCTGGATCCGCCGGGGTTCAATAATTATAAACACGACCTTTATAAGACAGACTCCAGGTACATATATATATATATATATATATATACACACCAGCTATCTGGGAATTTGTAATGATTTAAATGCTAATAAAAGCACAACCAAAGCTTATTCCTTTAACTGGGTTTCATCGGAATGTGTTATAAAGTACGTGCATAACATTGTGTTTTCCCTCTGTTATACATAATATATCTGCATTTTGGTGTATTTTCATGTATTGTACTCAACGTCTATCTCTTCATATGTACGCGCAGAATGTACGCGCGCGTGTGTGTGTCTGTTTGTATATGCATGTTATATTATTTAATTGATTATTTACCAGAAGACTGTCTTAAATATAAGCATCGTGCTTGTTTTCCTTTTCAATTTTGTGTTTCATTAGATTATGAAATGACTCTATTACCTGTACATGATGATGAATAATCGAACACATCCTTATATTAAAACCTATTTCTAATTGGGTATATATAAAAACTATAAGAAGAAGTAAAAGAAAAGTGTATTTATATCGAGTACAATAGCAAATAACATTGGTGCAGGGCACCATTGTTTTACATAAATATTTTAAATAATTATAGATCAAAAGACAGTGCATCTTCTTAATATACATAAGAACCAAAATCCCAAAAAAAAAATTCCCTAAAATCAGTTATTAGATATACACTGATTAGCATATTTTACAACTACCAGTTGAAAGTATAATAGGGATTGTATGAAAGACCTTCATTGACAGTTGAGTTCACTGACACATAAAGGTTTTCCTCATTTCAAAATATAGTGTATTATGTTTTTCCCCAGGATACGAGTGAAGTGGACGTTGAGCTTAGATGAGTGAGCCTGTCGTGTGTTTATAAAGTACCCAGCCCCCACTACCACTAATACACATTATGAAGAGTATGGAAACATGGAACTGAAGTACTCGGAGAGTATCCACTGTCAGGGTACTTTATGTATTTAGATATGCTCACTTTATTGTGTCATTTTCAATTCAATAAGACGGGAGAACTATTTCACGTGCTTCTCCATTGAAGTCGTTAGTTTTACTTTTCAATCAGGTAGTTTCAAACAAACGTTTCGGAAATTATTCATTTATTTTATATTGATTATACTATTTAGATTTACCAGTATATTTGCTCACAAACAAGACTATTCGACCTACAAGACTAATCGACCCATTTGACTAATCGCCTGCAAGACATATCGCCCTAGATCTTTCCAGACTCTTAGCCTCACTATGAAATTTAAAACTAATATACATGTATATGATGACTTCTTTTGTAGTATAGAATAGTTTGTGTGAAACGTAATCGCAAAAGTGATATATTTGATTTTTTGGGTAAAATAATACAGTTTGTGATAGATTTAACTAGCCCCAACATTATTAAAACCAGTGATTAAATGCAAATACAAAATCTAAATAAAATATGCAATAAAATTAAAGACATTTACTTGATCTAATGATCATGAAAATTACTGAACACATTTAAATATGAACAGACTGGGTGTAAATTGAGCTAACAGTTCTTAATAGCTCTTTTGGATTGGTGTAGCCATCTTTGCACGAATCCCAAGCAGTCGCAATGCGTCCCGGATCAGACCTAATCTTTTTGGGGATTGGTTATTTGTTCCTGTTTTTGTCGTCAGCGATGAACTTGGAAGTCGATCATAGTTGATTCTGTGTGTGTGACGTCGATCGTTTGGTAGAAGGGCAGGTTGTGGTGACGAACTTTGGAATTGAGCCGACGCGGTGCCATCATTCACAATCGATCATTGTTAGTTCGGATGATTCTGTTAAAATTAACCACACTATCGGGGACCATATGTTGTTGTAGATCCAGGTGGCCTGTATGTAGTTAAGAAGTTGACGACAAATGTGTGAAAAAGGCTCCGACCGGCTTGAAGGTAGCGTCCACATACCATTCCTCAGATGACTTGAGGTATTTAAAGAGCGCATGCATGATCAGTGCAGAACACAATGTCCCGGTTCTGGGCAACGTCGAGGTCGGCCTGAAGAAAACTACCATGAATGGTATTGTGTTGAAGGTCGCAGACGAGTGTGGTTGAGTCTGTTGGTCGCTCACCTTGTCGTAATATGTTCACTACACTGACGAACAGATGATACAGATTGTGGGAGCGAGGCTATAGCAGTTGATACTGTGTGTGTGTGTGTGTGTGTGTGTGGGGGGATTTTAAGCAATGCTTCAAGCATCCTCTGGCAGTGACCACCCTCGGGGTATTTCGGTTCCATCTTTCCGTACTGCTCCCCTGTGAGTGGTGGGGGAGGAGTTTCTCAACCACTCCAACATAGAGGCTGTGCTGAATAAGCGACAGCCTGGGGATTCTCCCCGAACAACAAAACCAATCCTCTTTTTCAACACATTCTATATGTGTTTGCTTTCATTAAAATTATGTATTATGAATGTTAAAAGAAATGAATTGAATTAAGTGTTTATCTGTGCACGTACTTTGGCGCCAGCGAAGGCAGACGATTTTTGCACGCACAACACCAAGAATAAAAATGTCATCAGTTTCTTTAAAACAGCTTGACAATATGCACTATTAATTGTTGCTTCAGGATAATGCCAGTGGATGTGGCCAGACTTAAGTACTCGTTTCTGATTATAAATATGGTTGTAGGAAGAAACGAATCAAGGATTGGCCTTGGGATGTAGCACGTCGGACAACATGCAGTGACTGTATAAGTGCTGGTCATTCTTGTGCTGTATATAGGCAGGAAATATCCAACATCATGGGCAGCAGATGGTTACGGGATCTCAAAGCTACAGTTTGATGTGTCAGCTATGTTCCTAATGTCAGGAACAGCAGGGCACTGAACAACATAGATATAGTGTTAAGTGTCGCGGGTAATCTGGGTAACGTGGATGATCCATCCACATCCACGAAAGCATCGACATCTCTTCATTACTTCATTTGTAGTATTAATATATATATATATATATATATAATCTAAATGTATTGATAATCCTAAAAGTATCACTTAATATAATTATGCAACGTAACATTACTGAAACTTAATCAGCAGAGTGGCAAAAAACTAAGATACTAGATCTATTGTTAACAGAGTTGAACAATTGGTTTGTGTATGTTCTTCACCTTTACTACTGCTAAGATATGTACTTTATGACTCACAAGAAGATGAGTGATATTCACTCTGCTCAAATACCGTTTATTACTTTTGCGCAATCAAATAGGATTTTCCTTTAAACGATACGGCTAGGTTGATATAATTAAAGGTCGAAATCACGAAGGGCCGAAATCGTCTTTTGGTGCCGGTTGAATTTTTGTTGTAGGATTTACTGGTTTGAATTGGCATTTTTACATATAAACCAATATGGCAGACAGAGAATCTGTAAACATTACCGAAGATGAAGCTGCTTTATATGATAGACAGATTAGACTTTGGGGTTTAGATGCCCAGAAACGGTAATAATTTATAATACTTTATTATCGCCCAAACGACATCCTGAATCAGTGACAGCTTAACTCTGACACACACATTCAACATTGTCATTGTGTTGATTCGTAGCATTATCATCATCATCATGTATTGCAATTTCGATTAAAAAAATTTGTACTTCTGTTGTGAATATTGGATAGAAGACTGAAATACATAAATAACCTTACAGTTTGCACGAATGAATAATCTCTGTTATAATAATTAAATTTAATCTGATAACATAAAATGATAAATATACTAAGACTAAGTCTATATATAAGCCAATATATTATGGGCCATGGTCTGTGTTAACCACTAATTAATAATTATGTGACAATTTGACGTCTGTGATTTGTGTAAATCAAATAAGAAATGAATGGGTATATAATCTTCTGTTTGGTGCTTATATGGAATCTTAAAGCCTATATTCCATATATGCGAATGCATAATTGCAGTATTCATGTGTTTTGGACACCCCCCTCCTGACCTATTTTCCTTGGGAAAGCCTGCCTGGGTCATTAAATTCAAGATTCAACAGTCCGATTCACATGAATCGCCACACTGAGTGATCCATTTTGTCGCATATGCAGTTGCACATATGGAATCACGCTGATACATTTACATGTTTTCCCTTTTTGTCGGATTCGCATAACACGTATGTGGAATCTTGGCTTAAGTTGTGATTTTTGTGTTTGGCCAATTTGGTGAAGGGTCATTTGTTGTCTTTCACCATTTGGAAATCGGTTTCGGCTATGGCGCAAATGGCGATCAGTAGCACTAGCCTATAATCAGATTACATAATAGGTTGCCGGCAAATATTAAAAATGCGTCGTCTCTTGAAAATTTAAAATCTCTTCTAAAAACACACCTATTTAAGGTCGCTTTCACAGATAAATAATTTTTATCTTTTAAATCATTACTGGGTTTTTACAGACATAATATTTAGGGTATTATTCTATTACATATTATTTGTACAGCGCCTTTGAATGGCTCCTGCTAGTAAGGGGGCTTTATTAAATATACATTATTATTACAAGTTAGAATCCACCACAGAAGAAAAAGACCTTGGCGTTGGAGTCATATTTACACCAGACTTGAAATTCTCCAGACAAGTGGCAATGGCACCAAACAAGGCCAACCATGTGATAGGAGCAATAAGGATCGCGGTCATTCAGATCATATATGGATGGGCATATGTTTGTACAGTTATACAAGTCAATGGTTAGAGTACACCTTGAATGTGCACACACAGTGTGTTATCCCATTAACAAAAAAGACAGAGTTCTCCTGGAAAAAGCTCAAGGACAAGCTACCAAGGTTGTACCTGGGATTAGAGAAATCTCACGCTCCCGAGTGTACAGAAGATGGGATATGATCTAAGTATATAAGATACTTCGTGGCCTTGGAAGACATTCCCAGTGTTGCTTTTAGGATGCGTTATCAGCAGAAAATGGGTCATGATAAACGCCAAATATTTATCATCAGGTAGTTTCCTGATCTGAAATGAGGCCAAAATCTAATGCTGTAGCCATTTCAAATGTCATCTTTATGAATATTTATTGAATATAAGAACCATGCTTGAAGGATGGGAGAGATTTTGGTGGGCTGATGATCTTGGCTGGTAAACATCAATTTTGCATTATGATCTGTTACATGACTCAAATATGCTCTCCTAATTGGCCAGTTATCCTTGTTGACAGTAAATAAAAGCACATGGTCTTTTTTATTTGGTGGATTTCTCTGTCCCTCTCATGTATATTTGTTTGAAAACTGTTTTTGCACTTTATGTTAATATTATGATATAAATATGGATTTCATATATCATGTTAACTCTATTCATACTTTACTGAAGGAATTATATGCAGTTTTTGGTAACTTAATAATTGTGTTTCTACCTTGATCCTCTGTCCATCCACTGCTGAGTGTAGAGGTAGTTCTCTATGAATAGCATTAAAACTTTGTTGGTGAACTCCCTTGGCCAAGAAAATCTACATGATTTGATGCTTATTGAATGTGATGACCCGCTAACCAAAGAATTTCTTCCAGCCCTATTGATAAGTGGCTAGTATCTGGTAATCATGGTCTTCACCTGAACGAGCACAAGAAAAAAAATCCTCAATGTGTTGATGAAAATTAAGACATCAAACTGTTCTGTGGCTAACTTTGACTATGAGTTAACTATAAATATGTGGAAGGTGAAGAAAAAAGCCTGTAGAATATATAAAAACGAGTCTCATCAATAACATTTTGAAGCATTTCTGTAGTCTTGTTTTTCCATGTTACAGATATAAGTGATATGCATACATTTAATTATGCTTACACTGTAAAACTATGTGTATAAATACTTCAAATAGGATGCATATGTCATCATTTTCAGTTCAAATATTCCTGGGGTTGTGCCCATGTTACATTAAAATCCCCTACATTTTTAAAACCTAAGGGGGAGCACCCCTACACTGACTAGATCCTAGAAGCAACACTGCATTCCTGAGAACTCGCAAATCAAACTAGCTAGTTATGAGATCACAAGAGGTCACAGTCTAAAGCTAAAGAAACCAAGGCACAGGACAGCATTCAGGCAACACTCCTTTAGTTTAAGTCATTAAAGATTGGATCGGACTCCCCGAATGAGTTGTGACTGCACCAACTCTAAACACATTTAAAAACAGACTGGATTGGCACTTGGCCATAATAGTACTGTATGACCACTGAAGACCGGATTTTCCCTAGTTAAGTTATGGAGCTAAATCCGTTTAAAAAAAAAATTAAGTAAAATGGTCAAGCAGGGCTGGGTTGTAAAGGAAATATATTTCCTACAAATGCCTGATAAGGATACAGTGAGTTAGAGTGAGTTTGAGACACTGAATTTCCAGCATCGTGAAAGAATGGTAAATGATGCAAAATTGACTCACAAAACTGGCATTACAACTCACCACACTTGGGATGTTTGCCTGACCAGTAACTGAGCATCAATATAAAATATTTCTTGGTCATTGTCTAGTTAACAGGTAAATACATTTAAGGCAGGAGTTTACCACTTAGTATATGCACTCATATTACTATGAGAAAACACTGATTACAGTGATAGAACTCTACTGCGTCCATCCCAACCTAAATCAAGAATGAATCCATGCAAGTCATGTTATCAAGACCTTATATAGCCCATAGAATACCACTGCAGCTTAGTACTAAACTCAGGGGAAAAGCCAAAATTTGCTGGTGTTAACCTACAACTACAAGTAAACATTTTCTTGACTATGAGTTAGAACTGCTGGGCACAATACATGTGTTATAAGTCCAGTTTCCTCTGGAGTGTGCCCTTGTGGGATTCCATTTAGATTGAAGCCAAAATAAGAATTTTGTGCAGGAAATGAGGTGTCCACACAAAACCTACCCAGAAATTCTTTGACTACGAGTGTGATGTGTATGAATATTGTCCAGTCATGTTTGTGTAATGGTTGTATTTGGTCAGATACTGAGGAATCCATAGTTTTAACTAATCTAGTCTGGGAAAGGTGACCAAAATTGGAGTTGGCTAATAAGTTGACCGAGTTTTGGTTAAGGAAACTGGGTGAGAATTATGTTGGTTACGATAGTGATCTTGTATGCTCAGTTTGGTTGTACAATACCTTGAAATTCCGCTTTTCGATTTATGCATGCCCAACATTATCATAATAATTTGCTTCAATCAAGAAAATAATATAGCCCATGATCAAATGTTCACATGTGAGTCCTTTGCCAGGGAAACAGTCAGGGAACATATTATCAATTTCATCATTTTCCTACCATTTATAGTTGGGATCTTGCACTTTCTGAAGAGTTTGGTGCAATCTCTCCCCGTAGTAACTTATTCTCAGAAGCAACTATGATTAAATCAAATTCAGTACATGTCGACACTAAGATGGCAAACCATGTCTACTCTCTGGTTTTTCAATACACTCGCATTTTTCAAAATCTGTCAAGACTTGATACACCAAGCTCTCATTGCTGGTATTTTGTGGTTGATTATTAAAGTGATTCAGTGTATTAATTGATAATTTATGAGTTTTCTAATTTTATCATTCTGGTTTTCTAATTTTTTCCCCTTATCTTTAAGCCCACCTGACATATAATAACCATTTGAGTTTTGCTAGTCAGTCACAACTATCTACCTCTGTTTGATCCTCAAACTCTGCCCTAAATCTAAAAGTCGGCCTAATTATAACCCATGAAAGATTATCTACTCAAATCAAGGTCATTTTCTTTATTTTATCATAAAAAATATATACAGTTTATGTTATATAGATAAAGGAACATTTTACCAACAATGTGTGTGTGTGTGTGTGTTTTTAAATTCTTTTCAGTCTATTAACAATATAACTGAAATGCTGGTAATATGCTCATAATTAGCTAGTTCAATTCATTATTGGTTTTGTTTCAGTTTGCGAGCTGCTGCTGTTTTGCTGGTTGGAGTCGGGGGTATTGGTGCAGAAGTTGCCAAGAATATTGTTCTTGCAGGTGTCAATTCATTGCTACTTCTTGATCATAGAAAGGTAGGAATAACCACCATCAGAACAGTTAAATAGAACAATGAAAATATTTTCAATGTTTGCTATATTTGAGACCATTTGAAAATGTGTGTACATGAAATTTTCTGTGCATTCATAGTTTTCTCACTTCCAGTTAAAGTTGGATCTTGAAGGAATGTTTCATGATGTAATAGTTATTGTGCCAGTCGTGATCTGTATATATTAATGCAGTAATTTATTTTCACCAGTTGTGTTTTTCATCAGAATTATTAAAAATATAAGATGAAAATAAACAAGTAGGTGTTAGAAGTAGCCAATAGACACTAACTTGGATAACATTCCAAATGGGTAAAATGGATCATCCCTTCGAGCATATGTCACAATTGTGGTCACCACTGAAGCTAAACAAAACTCACTCATTAATGGGTATTAATATTATCAGATTTCACAGTCTGTGACCAGGTTTTTTAACACGAATCTTTGTTATGGCTAGATATGTCATGTGCTAGTCTGAGGCTAAAAGATTACTGGCTCACTTTATATGGCTGGGTGAAGCAACATTCAAGATATCTGGTCAGTTGTATTTGATCACCACCATTAGTTAGACAAGTGTAATATTTAAATAGGATATTTTGTACACATTTTTATAGTTGATGGTTAGCTACTTCTGTTAGGTCATTCTTGGTTGATGATGACTGATATTCATGAATATTGTTCAGTCTTTCTTTATAATATCTGTGTTAAATTTATCAGTCAGTAATGATCAAAGTTCCACGGCTATGTTGTACTAAATGTTACTTTATGATGTCACGATATAGTCCCACCTGAAATAATAATGTGAAAATGACTCCTGGTAGTATCACAGACCACATTTGGTATATTTATTTAAATAGACACCCACAGAATCTGTAATTACTGTGTTGCCAGTAAACTGGCTTGCTGTTGGTCCTTGTTCTAAAAGGCCCATCTTAGATTCTTTACCTGATAATGTTATGAAATGCCGGTTCTATTCGTCTTCTGACAGACCCTGTCAAAGTTATATCTAATATCTCCATTCTGTTTATATGCCCACTGTATATATATCTGTGTCTGGAAAATTTTGGAAACGTGGGTAGTAGAGACAGACAGAGATTTGTAGTCATGAAGCAAATATAATAAGTCTGGTTGCTGATCCATAACCATATTATGATGTTTATTGGTTACAAAGAACCATAGCATGTGATTCCAAAGTATGCCACTCCTAACAGAAGTATAGCACATGGTTTATGGGATTAACTCTCAATATTAATGTTAGGTGTTAATGTGGTCATGAATGAGTGTTTATTCTAAACTTTGGTGCTGGTCAAACCTTGGATATATGTCCGAGGGGCGACATCCCACAATCACAAATATGAGTCAGATTCAAACCCTGACCTTTTCAAAACTGACAGGGTATTAAATGATGAATGTAACATATCATATATGGACATTTTTGTTTCTATGAGATTGTTGACAATGATTAATTTAATATATATGTAATTGTTTGTTTTCAGGTTACAGAAGTAGACTTTTGTAGCCAGTTCTTACTTACCAGAGATGACATTGGCAAAAATGTAAGTGTGGTTATCTGCATTTAATTTTATCTTGCTATTGTTATACCAAATTAGAATAAAATATCCGTTGTGGGTTCCTTTCACAAATGTTTTCAATGACTGCTGAAGATATGTAACTATGTAGTAATGTACACCATCTTTCAGGTAGTATTCGTACCATTACACATTTCATGACAAAGTTATACTAACTATATATTAACACTTTTGACTCATCACTTTATTTATTCAGTTATTTTGTTTCAGAGGGCACAGAGTTCATTACAAAGGACTCGTCAGTTGAATCCCATGGTGTCTGTTTCGTATGATACTGCTGACGTGGCTGATAAGAAAAAGGAATTCTTCAAACAGTTTGATGTAGTTTGTGCCACAGGCTGCAGTAAACAACAGCTGCTCCGCATCAGCAAAATTTGTCACGAAGAAAAGATCAAATTCTTCGCTGGCGATGTCCATGGTTATTATGGAGTCTGTTTCGCAGATCTCCAGGAGCATGTATACGTTGAGTATGTTGGTCATTGTCATGTCGTGATGAAACTGAGATTAATGCGTCAGACAAGAAAATATAAAATACTTGTCTTCTGTGGTTTGTTTATATGCTAGCTTCTAATAAAAAAAATTAATTACAGAGAAAAGGTTATACACACAGCAGCACCTCGAATGCCTGCATCAGATGAGCCTGTTGTTAAGAAGAAAAAGACTGAAGCTGGTACCACAACTGTCCAAATGGCAAGTCTGGAGAAATGAGGATAAATGTTACTGACATTTACTTGTTGATTAACAAAACAACACAATAATAGTTTGTGTGTGTGTGTGTGTGTGTGTGGCAGTCAAGTATTATTCAAATGACATATTTCATATAAAATAAATTTTATAAAGATCTTCTAACACTTAAGAGTTATTACTGTAAAATCTTAAAAATAACTTTTTACATATAAAAACTATACTTTATTTTCAGAGAATGTTATTTACTGAACTAGCTGATTCCTTCAATATAGATTGGTCTTGTGGTGATAATAACAAGTTTTTGAAGAAAACACCAGCAGCTTTCTTCATATACACAGGTAACAAATTATACAGTCATTTTTGTTTGTCTGCGGACACGTATAATTATTATAGTCTGTGTAAGATAAATCACTAAATGTGAACAGCAAATTTGTATTAGATTTATGATGTGCCACATAATTCAGTAAAAGAAGCCCAAGGGCTCCTGTGACATTTCTTGTCCATCAGGGTAAATTGTAAGAATGACTTGAACCAAGAACTAGAGATGCATGCTGCTGTGGGTCTTTGATTTTGCACTGAGCCACTTTGTCTTTGGCCAACTAAAAAGAGGGCAGAAAATTATAAATATGTTGCATGTATCGGACAACTTTTCTGATGATTAGGCCATTCTATTATGAGATTAGTATATATCTATTATTATCTCCCATTGTCTAAGTTTGATTTGATTTTTGTTGTTATTTATAGTTCAATAAATTGTGAGGTATGGCTTCTGACCTTCTGATGGAACATTAATTTTGTTTGTCATTTTGCAGTTTTGCTCAATTTCCGTGATCACTATGGAAGAGATCCGAACCCCAGTCAAGCTCCACAAGACAAAGAACTTCTTTTAGAACTGAGGAATGAAGTTCTCAACAACATCCATGTAGATTCAAGTATTATAAATAAAGTTTTTGTTGAGTAAGTGAAAATTTCATGGTAGGGAAGCTTCCATGCATCTGTGTGCATAAGAGCACACACACACACACACACACACACTGGGTGCATGATTGTCCATGCTGAAACTTAATGGATAATTTAATATTGATCTTGAGTTCCTTTCTGATGTCAAAATATATTCACATCCGGAAACAATAATGTGAAAATGAATCCAGGTAGTATCACAGACCTAACATTTACTATAGAGCCCAAAGGATCTTTAATTACTGTGTTGCCAGGCAACTGGCTTGTTGCAAACAATTTTCATCATTTTCAGATAGTGTCTGTCAAAATGAACACAACATATTCCTTCTCATTTCCAGCCACTGTTTTGGTGAGTTAAGTCCTGTGTGTGCTATTACTGGTGGGGTACTTGGTCAAGAGATCATTAAGGTGAGATTATTTGGTTTTCGGTCTATGAACTGTGACATTTAATCTGGTGAATCATTCTGTTTACATTAGAATGGTTGCTAAATAGGTAAAACATGAATATTGACATGATACTTTGGCTATCTAGTAACATTTATGTACATTAGCAAATTTATTGAAACTTTAATCATAGTTATTGTTATTACTAATATTAATTATTTTTAGGCTGTTTCAAAGAGGGATGAACCACACAACAATTTCTTTTTCTACGATGGTGTTGAAGGCAGTGGACTAGTAGATCACATTTCCCCGAGTCACAATGTCACAAAGGAAGCATGTCTTAGTAATGCCGTTTAAGTGGAATGCTCTATAAAATGTGCCCAATATCTGAAGTGTGCAGTATAATCAGTCTGATTACTTTGAAGTGTTCATCATTTCAGGCAGCAGAAAACTTTAAATATTACGTGTTTTTTTAAAAGTTTAAGTAAAATAATAAATTAGTTATCATATAGAACCTTCTTAGATATGGAATAACATGTTAGTTCTTATTTAATCTCTATGAATATGGAAGAAGGTGACTTCATTGTTATTACACTTGCATTCGGTAACTCTTGGTTCAGGTAATCCATATACAGTGAAGTGTGAACTTAAGAATGATTCAGCCAAGCCATCATTTTGAATTTTCTGGTTGATACTGCATTAGATAATTCTATTAAGAAGTTGCAAAGTAATTTTTTTCCATAGCTTGGAAAATAATAAATCAATTTGTAAATTCAACAAACATCCCAGTATATAAAGACCTCTTTCTTCAACATTATAGTAATTTCAAAAGATATCGACTCCAATTGTTTATGATACGTAACACAAAATTAAAATATACTGATCCTGAATAACACAAATTAAAAATCTTCAATAATACAAATTAAACTGAATCCTCCAGTGTGTACTATATAAATGTAGTAAAATATTACCGGAAAACTGAAGGATTCCATGAAGAATAAGCATAAATACAATTTATATATATATAATAATAATAATAGGGTATTTCCTAGGTTTGTAAATTTATATAATACTGAATGTAGCATTTTGCCATCTTCATTCCATACAAATTTGACAGTAATTAACTATGATTAGGATAAGCATTAAAGGACAAGACCACCATTCTCTCTCTCTATATATATATATATATATATATATAAAGAGAGAGGGGGGTTGTAATACTAATTGCTGCCCATATACATGATTTCCTCTCATGTAAGGTCAGCTAACAACTTCAGGATGATGTGACATCATGGCCTCCCCCCTCCCCAATCTATCATTTGCTTCATCAGTGAATATAATTATTGATTTTGATGATATCTCAGGAAGTTATTATTAATTTCTGTTGAAGTTGGGTTATTATTCTGATGGAACATTGGACTGATAACTACTCTGCAATTCTCCACATGAAAGTTTCAATCCCGCTGATACCTCTATTTGGTCCTCAGGGACTCTGAGTCCGCCTTGGCCAGACGTTGCCAGCTCGGAAGCTAAAAAAGTACTTTCTCACTCTTAACAGAAGGCATTAACTTTTCTAGTTATCAAAAAGGGTTAGGGTTCTGTAAATAGTATGCAATAACTAAGGTTAGAATTTTGTTTGATTTTTGCCACTCGATGTGCTATTCAGTTTTTCGTGTTGACATGGGTTATGATTATAGGGATATAATAAAATAAAGTAAGAGTTCGAATTTCGGTGATGGTTAAACTTTTTTAACGCTTACCTGGGCGGGGGGTGCGCCCCGGCCAAATGTCCCAGGTGTGACCATCGCCGAGACTAAACAGTTCACCGACACACGCCTTTTATCTGTCATGGAAGGATGCATTATGATAGTCGATCAGCTCTTAATATTTCTCATAAAACACAACACATGCAGAGCATTAGACTAGGCTTGTTGCTAATAATACAGTGCATTGTACGAGCTTTATAAATTATTATAGTCGGCTTTATTATTATGATATAACGAACTTTATATAATTGATTTAATGACTGTTAAGCACAGTCTATGGTTGCGTAAATAAAATAAGCGCACGGACACGTTATGTGTGAGTGTTGAGGGCCGCGGGTATACTTCTATTTATTAGTTTGTGGATGACACCACTTCATTATTATCAAACTTGTACAGTGTTACAACGCAAAAAGAATAATATTTTGGTTCATAAAGCATTAGAACTGTCGCATTTAAAATCAGATTTACATTTTGTGAATTAAAAAAAATAACTATCATGCTTCCATTATAATCTTTTTTTTTATATATTCAAAATTTATTTTGGCATTGGTGTAATATATGTAGCCTAACTTCTATATTAATCGGCTGTTCTATAAGAACTAGCTAGCTGGCACTGTTTAGCATTATTGTATAAGACCGATATGGTGAACTATTAGCATTAATCAATTAACAGTATATCTATATGGTCAGAGCTCATATGGAAGCTGTCAAATTAATTATCATAAATTTTTGTTTCATAACAACGGGATCAGAATGATAGCCAACATTATGTCCGATGTGAAGTCATCCTTTATATAAGTAAAAATTTATGAATCTAAACCTGTCTCCTCTGCGCTATAATTAATAACGCAGGAATACCTAGTCTGTAAAAAATCCGTATAACACGGATTTTTCGTAATCTACGGACAAAAAATATATTTTGACCGTTTCTACAGATTAAAAAAAAATCATATGCGTAAACATGGTAATTAAACTTAATATATCAGCAAACTGCGTTACTTTGGCGGTATAACGCAATATGGGCAGAATATATATTTTGGAGCCAGATCTTTTGTGACGTCATTTATTACTATGATGTCATCTTCCGATACGACGTTGACGGACAATAGACAATTTCCGCGACGCATGCGCAGTCCACATCTACTGCATGTGGTTTGCGGGTCAGTGCATGAAGCTATATGTATAGCTTTGCATTGTGGGATTTACAGGGGGGTCCGCTGAGTGATAATACCGTGATAATCCCGCCATTTTAACCTTAAACGTTCCGGATCTGTTATAATCATGCAAAAAAATTACTTCTGCGTTGTTGTTTGTAAATTTACGTTCTGGAGAATTCAGAGAACTAAATCGATCTACAAGTTCTTGTAGCAATATCATTTTTATTAATCATAACGTAGAATTATTTTTAGTAATAGATAAGATTATTGTATGAGGAAAGTTGACAGTTTATTTTTGCCTGAAAAAATACATGTTATTGAAAATAATTCATCAAATTGGGAACTGTAATAGACATGTTATCAATATATTAAACATATTGTGATCTCCGTGATCTCACGATTGGTAAGAGAATGTTTTTTATCATATGGTTCAGCAAGCCTGGTGAAACGCGACCCGCAAACGGACGTTCGCTAGATGGTCGTCGCGAAAATTGTCTATTGACCCATTTTCGCTATCACAGCTACGCGATTTGTTTGTGCTTTATTCACATTTTTTATATATCATCGTGTTTCGCACGGTTTACATCTGAGGATATTTGTTAACATTAACTAACCATCCCTGACAACGCATAAACTAATATATGTATGTGCCTGTACAGAATAGAACACATTTTCTTATTTAGGGTTTTAAAGTTTTCTTCCATCTTCACCCAGGCTAGCTATGTCGAGCATTATTAAACTCGGAATTTATGTACAAGGTTTAAGCTATCCATGAATTATGTGTCAGTTATGAAACAAATTCCCGTTTTGAGTTAATAGATTGTTAATAGATTGTGTCACCTTTAGGTGGCAGCACTATAGCCATTATCGCGTATGTTAAATAACGGGAAGTCTGTTGGGTTATCGTACAATGAGGCTGTGCCAAATAAGCGACAACCTGGGGATTCTCCTCGAACAACAAAACAGGGGTTATCTTACTTGGAATAATATCATTAAGCATTATCGGGTAATGTTTGTCTAACACAAATCTATAATCATGATTAATAATTTTAGTCGTTTCTCACAGTGAACGTACAATTAATTCACTTGTTGGATTTAATAGACAATTTTCCCAGAAACATCAAATGACACGCCGCATGCCATCAGACATGGGAGTAACTCCTTATCGTTGGCGTATTTATGAGGCTTACCAAGGCTTATGATAGAGTTGTCGTCAGGATTATGCTTTAACACAGACGTTCTGTTAGCACAGTATTTTCTAGGAAGTTTCATACCGTGTGTAAGGAATACTATGATGGGATAATTACACAAATAAAGGTGTTGTTTGTATATTTTCGATAGTGGCCCAAAACTGTGTGTAACGCGATTCGTGTTCGTTCGTGCCGCGGACCTAACAAACGATAATAGGGTATCCCACACAATTCACCTGGGGTCGCCACGAGTATTGACTAAACGGTGACCACCATCTTCCCACAAAGTAATGGGTTTGGTTTTCGTTTGCAATAGAATGTGGTCACACCTGGTCATTGTTCAATGTTTACTTATTTACTTAATTATTTGTGAAATTCTCCCTTTTATGTGATGCCTCGTTCAACATCACCGCCCGACATGTCAGATCTTGTTCTTTAGATATATATAGTAAGACGCGCGCGCGCGCGCACGTGTTTGTCGCACGATCTTTCCAGCAGTTTGCCCACTTTTTCC
>JAODUP010001469.1:0-55390 GCA_025642065.1 Paralvinella palmiformis | reverse complement strand
TTAATAGTACCCTTTCCCTAGTCCGTTGTAAAAACTGATCTTTGAAGACAGTGACAATTGGGTTATATGGTTTATATAGTATTGCTTTGAAGAAAGATACAGCAATTAAAAAATAGCTATAAATAGGGCTGCTTAGATAATTAATCTAAACATTCTCACTACTGCCGTGATCTGACTTGGGTGTTCTACTCCCAAACTCCACGGCTGTAGGTGATTCGCATTTTGTTTTTGCTTGGCGGCTTAGGGACTGGTGAGACATTACACATGTCTCAGCAAGAAAAGTCGCCACTCTGGATTCAGTCCCCTGAAGAAACGTCCAGAGTTTGAATTCACGGTTCGAGATTCTCTGTGCCTGTGCCTTATTATACACAGCTAAAACACACATTGCCCGTGACAGAGATTGAGGTTCGTGTTTTCTTTTTACCAATTTTGTTTTATTTGATATAAAGGGTTAGTGACGAGTAGGTCATATAATTTATTGGATTTGTATGCTTATGAGGTATTTGACCCTCCAGCAAATATCACAAGGCATATTATGCTGCGGTTGAGATGTTCCTTTTTCTGTGCGTGGAGACTGTATGTTTCCAGATCCATGCGTTCTAAGAAAAGTTGATCTAGAGCTGTATATTCCGTGCACTATTTGCGTCTTTGGAGGCACGCCGTTTAAGTGTTTGGCCTGGTTATTGAGCATTTAAATGACTGTGGCAGACACAGTACGCTCTTAAAGCATGTACTCCTGACTCAGGAATAGAAACACTGCATCGCATCTCGAGCGGTGGTATTGGATTCAGCTCGTGTGGTTGGTGTGTTTTATATAACAAGTTTAGTTGTATGTATAATTCACCGTAGTTGTTTGTGGGAATAGAATTATCTTTTCTAGGTCCAGTTATGTCCAGACTGTACTATGGCATTCAAGGCTAACTTTAGTCTCCTTGTCATTAATAAAACCCTATATTATAATTATAGTTTGTATAGCAGACATTAGGTCTGATTTGGTTATGTTAATATATATAACTGCAATTCCGCCATAACGGTCAGCTAAAGCGCCGATGTAAATTGTTATAATAGTGACGAGTAGGTCATCGTATTTATTGGATTTGTATGTTTATGAGGTATTTGATCCTCCAGTAAATATCACAAGGCATATTATGCTGCAGTTGGGAAAGTTCCGTTTTCTATGCGTGGAGACCATATTTCCCGTTCCCTGCATTCAAGAAACGTTGATCAAAAGCTGTAAAATCCATGTACTAGTTGCTTGTTTGTAGGGACGCCGTTTAGTTGTTTGGCCTGGTTATCCAGCATTTAAATGACTGTAGCAGGAACAGTACGCTCTTAAAGCATTATAAGTACTCCTGACTCGGGAATATAAACACTGCATCGCATCTCGAGCGGTGGCATTGGATACGGCTCGCACTGTTGGTGTGTTTTATATAACAACTTTAGTTGCATATAATACTCGCCTTGGTTGCTTCAGCGCACCTGTCAGTCTTTTAATAGCAATTAAGCTAAACAGTTTTAATAGTAGTCGCTTGATGACGCCTGCCCGTTGTAAAACTGATCTTTGAAGACTGTGACAATTGGGTTATATAGTTTATATAGTATTGCTTTGAAGAAATATGCAGCAATTGAAAAATAGCTTTAAATAGGACTGCTTAGATACTTAAGCTTAAGTGAGCTCCGGTGGCCTAGCGGTGAAATACCCAGCACTTGGTGCCAACGGTCACAGGTTCGAACCCCGTAAGAAGTCAAAACTTTTCCTGGGATTAATTTCTCGGCTCACTTCATCGTGGGGGACACCACGTTAAATGGCGCTGCCGTCTCCACTGAATTATTTAAAATAAAGGGGGACGTTAAAATCCCCCGAGGACGTAAAACACTCTGGCAGTGACCACCCTCAGGATATTTCGGCTCCATCTTTTCGTACTGTTCCCCTGTGAGTGGTGGGGCAGGAGATTCCTCAACCACTCCAACATAGAGGCTGTGCTGCTTAAGCGACAGCCTGGGGATTCTCCCAGAACAACAAAGCCATTAAGCTAAACATTCTCACTACTGCCGTGATCTGACTTGGGTGTTCTAACACCCAAACTCCATGGCTGTAGGTGATTCGCATTTTGATTTTGCTTGGAGGCTTAGGGACTGGTGAGACATTACACATGTATCAGCAAGAAAAGTCTCCACTTGGATTCAGTCCCCTGAAGAAACGTCCAGAGTTTGAATTCATGATTCGAGATTCTCTGTGCCAGTACCTTATTATACACAGCTTAAACGCGCGCACACACGCACACGCACACACTAGAGATGTATATTCCGCTCACTATTTGCGTCTTTGGAGGGACGCCGTTTAGATGTTTGGCCTGGTTATCCAGTATTTAAATGACTGTAACAGGCATTATAAGTAAAGCATTAAAAGTACTCCTGACCCGGGAATAGAAACACTGCATCGCATCTCGAGCGGTGGCATTAGACACTGCTCGCGCTGCTGGTGTGTTTTATGTAACAACTTTAGTTACATATAAAATTCACTTTGGTTGTATCTGGGAATAGAATTATCTTTCCTAGTCCAGTTATGTGTAGTTTGTACTATGACATTCAAGATTAGTTCTAATCTTCTTGTCATAAATAATATTTAAGAACTACAATAGTTAGAATAGCAGACGTTAGCTCAGGTTTGAAAATCATAGCATAGTTCAAACCGTACGGAAGCTACAGCGCGCTATTACGGTCTGCTTCATCGCATATGTCAGTCTTTTAATAGCAATTATGCTAAACAGTTTTAATAGTAGTCGCTTGATGACGCCTGCCCATTGTAAAAACTGATCTTTGAAGACAGTGACAATTGGGTTATATAGTTTATATAGTATTGCTTTGAAGAAAGATGCAAGCAATTGAAAAATAGCTTTAAATAGGACTGCTTAGATAATTAAGCTTAAGTGAGCTCCGGTGGCCTAGCGGTGAAATACCCAGCACTTGGTGCCAACGGTCACAGGTTCGAACCCCGTAAGAGGTCAAAACCTTTCCTGGGATTAATTTCTTGGCTCACTACATCGTGGGTGACACCACGTTAAATGTCGCTGCCGTCTCCACTGAATTATTTAAAATAAAGGGGGACGTTAAAATCCCCCGAGGACGTAAAACACTCTGACAGTGACAACCCTCAGGATATTTCGGCTCCATCTTTCCGTACTGTTCCCCTGTGAGTGGTGGGGCAGGAGATTCCTCAACCACTCCAACATAGAGGCTGTGCTGCTTAAGCGACAGCCTGGGGATTCTCCCAGAACAACAAGACCATTAAGCTAAACATTCTCACTACTGCCGTGATCTGACTTGGGTGTTCTAACACCCAAACTCCATGGCTGTAGGTGATTCGCATTTTGATTTTGCTTGGTGGCTTAGGGACTGGTTGAGACATTACACATATCTCAGCAATAAAAGTAGCGCCTCTGTGGTCTAGCGGTAGCGTGTTGGACCAAAGATCACTACCACCCATGTTCGAATCCAAGCGTGTTCATATCTGAAAGTTGTTTCATCTTTGACTTCGCTTCATTACCCTTGGAGGTCGCTCTGCCCATTTAGCCTACCATGTGCACAAAAGTGGCTATAAAACATCAATCATCATCATCAACACACAGACTTGAATTATATTCTATACTTATTTTCGAGCCTGTATGTTAAATGTATCCCCCACCATTTGTCTAGTTAAGATTTCAATGCAAGAATAGTTCACAGATTGGTGCTGAATTGAAAGCGCTGTTTTATTTACGAGAAACCAAAGCTGACATTTAAATCAGAACACATTTTCGAATTAATTATTTTATACAACCATACAGAGTTGAAATTGTTAACTTATCCTGAAATTAACGGATGACTAGTTTCGGTACCTGTAAAGAGAAATATATCCATTAAATAATAATTACACTGAATTAAGATAATATAAACATACTAATGGTTCTTTCACGGATACAACATTGGTTCGGAAGAAAAGTTATAATATAATTTGAATTAATTAATACAGACAATCAATTGCTACTGACATTACTGGGCATCTGCGTGGCCTAAGTTGGAGAGTGATTTACCACAACTCCTTAGTATCTAGGTCCAAACCTCGGCCAGGCTTCGTCGGAAGGGTGTTTCATCTTTCACTTTGCACGTTACCTTTTGAGATCACTCAGCGTATGTCCAAAAGTGGTTGTAAAAGAGTTTTTTACCGGTGATCTTTTTGGGCATATCCGTCGTATTTGTTATTTAGATCATCTTTTTATTTTTCTGCTGGAAACAAAATTCCCAAACGACTTAGTATTGAAATCTAAATAGATTACGAGCTGTGGATGAAATCAGAGGTTAGTTTGTGGTTACGATATCACAGATTAACAATACACCGCAGTTTGTGATTTAATGAGTCCTCAGTGAATTGGTGGATATATTAATATATTATAACTCTATCTTGAGACAAGAATGTCACCTAATGTTACTTAATTGTAATCTGGTATTATTGCATACATGGGGATATACCGAAGAGATACTAAAACAATAAAACAAGAAGATTGTTTATAAATAGTTAACAAGTTAAATAAATCAGTATCTGGTTTATTACACTCAAAATAATTAGTTACATTAATAATAAGAACAATTAATCGTAGAAGGTTGCAGCATATTGACCCTTTTCTGTAATCCTTTCACCGGTCTCACACACCAAGGTTATATTATGTATATATCCAGAAAGAATCTTCCTTCCCCTCTCTGGATATACCTGGTGATTGATGTCAGACGGATGCTTCATTTTTTAATTCACTTATTAAATGTGATGGCCATTCAGACCCTTTAATCTATCACATTTTAGACATTTTCTGTGTTTGTTTATGCATGTTAGGTATAAGTGTTTAGAAACAGATAGGGGGGCCATGCCATGACACCCACGCACGGACGCATCCATACACGCACAGATGCACGCACACAGATACACATAAACAAATACACACACGTATTAACGAACACACACACGTGCGCGCGCACACACGTGCGCGCGCACACACATGCATGCACTCACACACACATATATACACACACACGTACACGCACACACACAGAGAGGAGAGAGGGACTCTTAGATCTGTGAATTAATTAGTATATTAGTCTTCGTTTCATATAACCGCTAAAACACGTGAACATTACTCCATTTGTCATATTGCTAGAGAACCATTGTATAACGAACATGGGCTAGATGTTATTAAATCGTCTACTTATCGAAGCGTGTGATAGGATTATTTCTTTAAAGCTTGGTTAGACAGTGACTTCGTGTTTACTGCATGAAGGAATCAATATGAAAAACAAGGAAAAGACGTGACTATACTTCAGATAGGACTACAACTAATAGACGAAGTAAAGGTTGAGATTCTTTGTTTAAAAGACTGTATCATGGCGAAGCATCGATATCGGATGATACATATATTGCTAGCACTTACTGGGATGTCCAGAACAATCGTTCTCCAAACGAAGAGCCCCAGAAAGAAAGGACAACCTAGTTTACGACCTACAATTCGAAATAATCTTCACATGAGATAAATAAGTATGTGCTATGAATTGTCTCTGTACAAAATATAGATATTTGACTGATTTATTTGAGTAGGAATCTTATAATATTATGAAAGAATTTACCTTTTCTCTCTTATAATCAGCCAACGGTGTTCCGAGTTGATCATCTCTAAAGGAGACATATCGTTGTTGACATACAGGTATAAAATGTATTTTAATTGAGTCGTATCCATTGTTTTATAAACTTTATATTCTGGAGATGCTGTGACAATATAATTTACATTTTACAATCTTGTATGTGTATTAAATAAGTCATCTCATGGTAGAATAAACTAACAAGAAGACATATATTAAAAAGGACCAAGGAACTAATTAAGACCATATATAATAATTAAGATTAGTTAGTGTATTTTGGGTGAACTGCTGTTCAAGTATCTATTAGTTAATGAAATAACGAGAGCGTTGTGTTTTGCAATTATTGAGCCATATTATGGGTTAGGTTAGGTTCTTATTTATTGATTCATTAGAAGTCTTTTATTCCGTTTATAATACTAAAATACTAGTAATACCATAATTATTATATATTGCAGTGAATTCATAAACTAAGGCATATATTTTAATCAAAGTCAAAAACATTAAAATAATAAATAAAAATGAATGAAATGGTTCACCTAGCAAGCAAGGTAATAACAAATATAATTAAATTTATAACTTTAATACAAAGCCCTGTCTATTCGGTGAATGGTTTCCATTTACACTGCACGTGACAACCATTTTACTAAAATCATCCGAAAACAGCGACTGACCAACCAAAAACAGAAACAGCTCAAAGGCCAGACATACCAGACATGTCAGTTAAACTCTTGAACATATCACTCTTGGAAGGAGAATAACTCCCTCACTCATCAACAAATCACTAATCTGAATTACTAATGACACTAGAGCCCTGTAAAAAACCTATGTTGAACAACCAGAAAATATTGGAGATAAGATTCTTGACCAGCTGACAAGGCTATAGCTCTTGGATCCAGAACAACTATCAAGATCAAAGAAAAATTGGATCAGTGCGTTCACTATTGTCATTTCAGCAAATGATTACCTTTGGAAAACTCCGAAGTCATCTTCCTGGTTTTGTTTTCATGCTTCAATCCTTCCGCTGGATGCAGTTCTCGTTGTTATCTCCTGTAAGTACAAGAATAATGAGCACCAAAAATATCCAGTATATCTTCGATGACAGGGTAGTCCTATAAGATGCTACCATCTTTGTTTTGTTATGACTACAAGGATGAAGCCACAACTAAAGACATAATTTGCCCTAATGTGACACAGAATACGTCATTAAGGAAATTATAAGTCAATCAAAGATGGAAGTTTTCTCGAACTATATGATAAATGAGCAGGATTTCATGAAATTGGTTCAGCAATATACGCGATTAGATAATTAACGGCTCCTCCACCCCTATAATATAACATTACACTTGGTATCAGAATAAGACTGGGTAGCATTATAACACTAGATACCATGTGACATTCCTATTATTGTATTATTATAATTCTTTTAAGATCACTCACCCTTTATGTAATTTATGTTGATATCAATCAGGATAGTGGTTTGAGTCTTCTGAATGGCTGTTGATCAATATTGTGGGAATTACCTGAATGCAGGAAGTCGATCATTGCGAATTATTTTCCTATTTCAGTAACCTGGAAACTTGAAAAACGAAATGATTAGCATTTAAACCATGACAAGATTTAGCCAGAGATCGATATCATTTGATTTTGCCTCACAGCCAAAGACTGAAACAGTGATTTTCAGTTCAGCATTCTTCATGTCCATATAATAAGTGATGAGAGTTAGAATTATACTTTGATAGAAAACGAAATGGATCAGTTAATGGAAGCACATCAGCAGGTTTTCGTATTCAGACATATTATCGAGGGAGTTCGGTGGTAACGTAGCGAAAAACAAAATGGTACTCAGCAATTTGAATTACAAAAACTTCCCATAAGGCTAAGATTCATAAAAAGCTGAATTAATTCAGAAACAATCTTAATAACTAAATATGAGATATTAATATGCTATTGGTTAATTAAATATGGCTTACTGGGCTTTATATACATACATACGTACATAAATACATGCACACATAAAATTAATATAGATCTTAGATAATAGGTCTATATACGATATAATGGTATTAAGTAATACGGCACATGATATATTAATATATACTAAATATAGATATTTATATACTAAAAACTACACACATCTACACATTCAAAGTAATTAGTAAGTGGTGAGCCTTTTGATAATATAAATCAAATATATTTGTTTTTTATAGCAGACGGTGCTAAATAGTTATCGCTGTTTATGATAATTGAAAATAGTAATTTACAACAATAAGAGGGGCGAAAAATTGGACGTCTCTCTCTATATATATATATATATAATATATATATATATATATATATATATATATATATATATATATATATATATATATATACACACCTGAAAGATATATCTTTCAGAGCAATACAGTCGTATTTTTGCCAAGAGTAGACTGATAATATTATTAGCATAGGATTATTTGAGGACAGACAGTGAGTACAATCATAATCCCCAAACTGTTCACATCCACTCTTCCATTTCTGATTGTTAATAATAATACTGATAATAAAAACAATAATAATAATAATAATAATAATAATAATAAGGTTAGAGATTGTTGTTGTTTATGTGACTGGCTATCTTAGCTGAGGGAGAAACTATTGGTCAGTAATTTCCTATTTCTTCACTACCACTATGTGGAATGACTGTCATATTTTCAATATTAATGTTCGACTAATAATATTACGTCATCTAATATTATCAACCTTATTATCTCAATATCATATTCAAACATACCATTTTTAGTATCAAATAAAACCATTAGCTCGTCAAATTTGTTTTTCTGGTACTGACACTGCGGTTGTCCAAATACTTATAGAAAGATTACATCTTTCATTTCGCCTCATTACATTAGATCCAATTAATGCCATTAATGCAGTATGATCTCTTTTAACTATACAATTGCATTTTTACAGATTCATTATATAATTGGTAACTCTTTGATGTTAGAATACTTAGAATTAAACTGTTATATTTATAAAAATAATAGCTATAAATGCTAGAAACTCCTTTTGTGCTTGGAGGAGTGTATACCACTACCTCAAATCGGTAATAGTATGAGCAGTTCAATGTTGTGTGAATATTTAAAAAATAATATTTTACGATAGATGTACCCCCTAGAGATGTAGGGTTTTTATTCAGGCGTTTAGTACAGTTTGAGGACTAGTTGTTATATTATCTTAACTATGATACGTTTATAGTAAAAAAAAATAAAAATAATTAAGTTTATAAACTGACAGCAATGTAAGGGCATAATAACTAGTTAAACACTGTTTATCCCTCATTCTGACACTCATGATTGTTCACCAACCTATCCCATCGTGGTTTTGATATAATAGGGATTTAAAATCTCACAGATGGAATAGATATGATAAATGGAGACATTATCTTTAAATGAAAGGTGACAATCTACCGAATTAGGATATGTGATAACCAATAATCCCATGTTCCTCTGCTAATCATATTTATTGATCTGTCTATAAGCTCACATCACGTCAGAACTATGACGACATTAAGTATTAATTGTCATGAACAAATTAAACTTATTCATGTTTTATGATGAATTACTATATGAATGAATGAAAGACTGAATGGATGAATGAAGGGGATGGGGAATAATGATTGATTCAGAAAGCGATGGTGTGGTTACGAACTTGTTATCATGCTTGACCTGTTACGTGTGGCCCTGGTACTATCACCTGGCTAAACAAGACCGTCCGAAGTATTTTTTACTGAAGGATGAAACATGCTTTAGATATGGTTATATCATGAATTCAATAGAATGATACGAATAACGGCTATAGAAAACTGAAAACATATTTAATTTTTGATAGATAATATTTGTTTTGAAACTAATTTTGACTGAAGAGTTCTGCTTAAAATTGTGGACAAGATAAAAATCGTAGAATTTTGAAACCTACTAGATTTGTTCATCTACATATTCAACTCTTACATGCACGTATACACCCGTATAGATAATTGGAAACCTGCAAACGCAACCATATAGACACATGACAAATTATATACTATAACCCAAGGCAATAGACAGACATCAGGAGTAAGAAACTGTCATTAATTATTTATACAAATTACCGAATGATACAGAACGGAACATTGTACTGTATGGTAATTTATACTGTATGGTAAATTATAATGTATGGTAAACTATACTATATGGTACACTATACTGTATGGTAAACTATATTGTATGGTACACTATGCTGTATGGTACACTATACTGTATGGTAAACTCTACTGTATGCTAAACTATTCTGTATGGTAAACTATAATGTATGGTAAACTCTACTGTATGGTAAACTATACTGTATAGTGAACTATACTGTATGGTAAACTCTACTGTATGGTAACAGTTAACAGTACTATATATTAAACTATATTGTACGATAAACTACACTCTATGCTAACCAGTACCGTATAAGTAAACTGTACTTTATTGTAAACTCCAGTGTATGGTAAACTGAACTGGACAATAAACTATACTAGAATGTGGTAGACGATGACATCTCAGACATATTAAATGTTTAAAACGAGGTTGTGTGGTGCAGATCAAACTGTTGTCCTTGCCATTTTAAAGTTAGGACTATTGGACTATTCCAACCCATAATGAAGCTAAATATATCATTTGTTAGGTCAAACTGTTGTTCTGTAGATTTGTTTTTGATTCGCAGAAAATGTATGTTAACTTGAAACTGTGTCGTCAAATTATTGAACTTGTACATGAATTGGCTTGTCCTTCGTCCATTATAACGTGTTGTTTACTGGGAGAAAATGATGACAAATGATACAGCGTGTATCTGTTTCCGCTTTCTGTAAGTACGTAATATTGCTTTCCCATTGGTGTGACGATTTTGTCACGTAATAAAAGTGGATTTGCCTAGACCCAGAAGCTGACGAGAAGCTCAAATTGATCATCAATGTTTACCTCCCATTTAGCTCTTTCGTTGTATAGATATGTGTGAGAGGGGAGTGGGTGTTGGATGACGTGTTTACACATTTATGGGTTATAACGTTAAACTGAGTTAATTGTCTTTATGTACTATCTCTAACTTCTCATCACATGCAAGCATTGATATTTTCTTTCTAGACTAAGTAAACGTTTCCAGGATTCTCCGTCTCCCACAGGATTTTTATGACAGATAGTTTCCGCGGCACAAAACGCTTTCCCGACGCACCTAGGGTGAGCTCCGTCGGAAGTGCGTCTGGATATGATGTGCTTCCATCAAATGGGCAATTGTCCTCCTCACTCCGAAAACTGATCCCACCTCCCATCAGGTCATTCATCCTATGTTTACCAAATCACAATCTGGGTTTGAGATTTTGTTTGAACTTTAGACCAAAATCAATGTCATTGACCTTTAACTAAACTAAAGTGTGTTTCGTGTCATGTCGATATGTTCAAACTGTGTATAATACGACACCCCTTTTAACGAAATTAGAAGCATTTTTTAAATAAATTCCAACAATGAAAAATTAGATAGAATATCCCGTCTCCTGCAATTAGACCATTCAGTCAACCAATGGTTATATATACAACCGTTTTGAAGACAGTGAATTCGAACTGAATTGATTCAATTTTTACAAATGGCCACTTTACCAAATAGCTACCATGATACGACATGGTATGAAGAAAGGCTAATTTATTATTGGTATCCAGGAATTTGTTATTGAATGTTTGTGTTAAGTTAGGATTGTAATATTCGCCAGCTTTGGTATTATTAACATTGGCAATGCCTAATCAATATTTATATATGTAATATATATATATATATATATATATATATATATATATATATATATATATATATATATGTGTGTGTGTGTGTAGGTTCGTGTTCATATGTGTGTATGTGAGTTTGTATCCATATTTATGCAAATATTTATGTGTATATGTTTGCTTATATGTGTGGGTGTGTGTGTATGTGTGTACATGTGTATGGAGCCTCCTTGTTTTCGAAGAAACGAAACAGGGTTTGTTAATGTTCTTTACTATTCCCAAGTCAAATGTTTACTCTACTATTGATAACATGAAATAATATAACGTTAAAACCTTTATACAAACACTATTGCTGATTAAATAAAAAATAATTCGAGCGTAATAAAAATATAACATAATAAGGATGTTCACGATTTTCAGCCAATTCATGTATGAACACTCTGTAAGAGAATAATACAAACTAAACGATCAACCGATAAACAACATATCATTTAAAAAAACTTGTCAGTTGCCCTCAACATTACGCGTTCTTGTAATATTTTAAAGAAATAACTTGAGAGGATTGGAGAACAATGCAAATCTACTACATCAGATAATCTGAATATGCTATTAAGGAATAGCGTACCAATCTAGTGCGTATGTTTGCTCTCAGATGATGATGATGATGATTGATGTTTTATACACATATACAGACATAATTAACTGTTTCCATGTCTCGATGGCATACATCTTCTTACATATTGGACAAACTGTTAATTAACCTGCCGTGAGCTTATCAAAAGGCTTATCTGTTTCAATCAGTTTAGAGAACAACTTGCCACGTCAGACCAGTCAGACATCTATCAATACGGTTGATATAGGATTTCTTAAGTGATTTGAACTTGTATAAAGTTTAGATCAACATTTGGTTTTTGATGTGTTCTCTATATATAGGTTTCTTTTTCAACCACATAAAATTACTGCTGAATTTAAAATATATGTAGTAACTATCTAACTATACGAACGTGTGGGTTACTGCGAGGTATGGTGTCAAATGGTATTTTTGTGCATGCTTCTGTTTGTATATGTAGCCTGCATGCAGCCACTTCCCTTTGTGCGCGACTTATTTTTCGGGCTGATGAGTAGCCCATACACATGTATATGTATACGAATAGATATATATGTAATGTAAAACTTTTATATTTAGATTAGTGCATGCATACTTTTACTTATGTAAAGATTTATGGATGTATAAGTCTCAAATGATGGGTGATATAAAGAAAGGGCGTGTAGTAGAGGGGGAGAGAGAGAGAGAGAGAGAGAGAGAGAGAGAGAGAGAGAGAGAGAAGAGAGAAAGGGGTGAGATAGGCAGGTAAATACATGTTTAGATGTGTGAATAAATAAATACATTAGTCTTCGCTCCAGATAATGTATTATATATAACCAGCTGAAATACGAGAACACCGTGTTATGTTATCATGTCATGTTTGCTCTCTTTGTCATATTGTAAGACATCCATTGTATAAAAAAACACATACTAGATGCTACTAAATCTGAAACTTGTCGAAGTGTGTAATAGCATTATTTCTTTAAAGCTTGGCTAGGCAGTGCATTTGTATTTACTGCATGAATGAATCAATATGAAAAGAAAGGAAAAGACGTGACTATACTTTAGATAGGACTGAAAATGGTAGACGAAGGAAATGCCGAGATTGTTTAATTAAAATCCTGCATCTTGGCGAAACATCGATATAAGATGAACTATTTAGTGTTTGCAATTATTGGGATGTCCAGAACACTCATTACACACATGGAGAGCTTCAGAAGAAAAGACAACGAAAATTACGATTTCCAGTTCTAAATCCTCTTAACGTGAGATAAATAAGAACATGTCATAAATCGTCTTTGTACAAAATATAGAAATTTGACTGATTTGTTACAGTATTGTCCAATATTGTCAACAAATTCATCCAATTATGTTTATTATCAAACAACTGTGTTCCCAGTTGATAAACTGTAAAGCTGACAGTTTGTTTTCGACTTACAGGTGTGAAGTGCATTTTTTATGGAGTCGTATCCAATGTTTGATCAATTTTATCTTCTGGATATGTCATAACAATGAATATACATTTTATCATCTTTACCGTGTATTAAATAAGTAATCTTATGATAAAATAAAATAAAAACGTGTATTATAGTTATGATAAATTAGTGTCTTTCGTAAAGTGCTGTACAAAAATAATGTTTAATACTAGCGTTGTATTAAACAATTGTTTATTGATTCATAGGATTTGTTTTTCATTTATAATGATACAATACCAGTAATAGCATTGCTAATAAAGAATTGCTAATATTATATGTGGTTAATATAATTACCATACGTAACAGTGAGTTCCAAAACCCAGGCATTTATTTTAATCGAAAGCAAATATATTTAAATTATCAATAAAACTGAATGAAATGGTTCACGTGGCAGGCACATTATTTGAGATTATGATATTTATTCTAAGACAATCTGATGTAGTTAATAATCAGGCATGATAATAGCTGCTTTAATACCACGTCCTTTACCTATTCGGTGAATGGCTTCTATTTACCCTGCACATGGCAAACAATTTACTAAAATAATCTGAAACATGCCTCGTACCATCAGCGAAAACACCTCAAAAGCTTGACAGACCAGATAAGTCAGTAACACTCTTGAACATATTAATATATGAAAAGTAGAACTCTTTTACTGATAAACATTCATTAATCAATATTACTAAAGGCAGGAGAGCTTTGGAAAGGAATTGATTGATATTGATTAAAAATTCCCATTCTTAACTAGCTGACGAGGCTATAACTCTTGAATCCAGAATAACTTTCAAGATCAAAGAAACACGGTAACAGTAATTCGACATTTGTTTTTTCAGCAAATGAAAACATATGAAAGTACTCCTCATCCTCATATTTTGCTTCAGACATCTTCCATGAATAATGAGTACCAAGTATCGAGTAGAAATGTCCAGTATGTCCTTGATGGCTGTATAACCCCCATTACCCAGCTCAGCTAAGAGGGTCCACATAGGATAATGTGTGTGAAAGTTACGTTAAATAAGTGACACTAAATTATGAAGCTGCCAACTTTGTGTTCTATGACTTCAGTCATAAGGCCATAAGTAAAAATGCCAAACAACTGCAATGCATCGGAACTTGACCTAGTGTGAACGGATACATCAATAGTACAATTAATATTAAATCAAAGAAGGAGACATTCTCGAACAATAAGATAAATAAATACACATTACATCATAGGTTTCATTGTGACACTAGGTATCAGGTGGCATTCGTATCATTATTGTATTTGTATAGATAACTCTTGTAATTTATTTTGATACCATTCAGGATTGTGGTTCGAATCTATTGAATGGTAGTTGATCATTCTCGTGGCTCTTACCTGAATGAGGTAAGTCAATCATTCCGAAATATCATCCTGTTTCAGATACTTGGAAAGAGGCTATTCCCGGAGAAGATGATCCTGAAGCTGAATTGTACTACACCGGAACTAAAGAAATGAGTGATTACTATTTAAAATAAATTACAAAAATACAATTTTTTTAAAATACAAAATCTACTAGGAGTCATATGACTAAAAGTTATTCTTATGATAATAATACTAGTAATTTATATAGCGCCTTATTTAACTTAAAACAGAATTAAAACATATTCTGAGTTCATATAGCTCAAATACATTTCATACATAATATACCAGTTTAAAATTATAAATACGCCAATTTAAATAAATGGGTTTATGAACCTTACAAAATATGTCTTTACTTGCTGATAGTTTAATGTGGTTTGGCAACTCCTTCCACGGCCTGTGTGGTGATGCTCGGAAGGATCTCTCTCCAGTGATGCTGTTCCATGTATGAAACAGGATCTTCTATAGTGATTTGTGTCTTGTTTGTATTCAATTTCAACATATTGCTGTTCATCCAAGTTCTTATGTCTGCAATACAAGCTTCAATTGAAGATGAAATATTATCCGATTTATCACATATATCCCTGTGGTACACCAAAAAGAAGACCGGCATCTGGCTATATTTTATATCCCACTGAAACACATTGAGTTATGTCGACGAGGTACTACTTTACTCAAGTTAAGGCCTTTTCCTTTATTCCAAAGGAGAATTCTAAACGGTTCTGTAGAATTGGATGATCGATTACGTAGAAAGTTGCAGATAAATCAAGCATAATAGGTGAGTACTGACTGATGTAGAGTGGAATCATCTGCTGAATACGGAAACTTTATTTATTCACCATTTTTTAAATACCAGTACAAATTATGAAGGAAAAAACTATAGCGTTGATGCTCACTTGTCTTTGCTCGTGTCGGTAATGTATTGATAACAGTTCATTAACAAGGTATCATATTAATTATTCTTAAAAAGTTAATATAAGAACACTTATCATCATGTAACGACACAACGTGATATAGCATGACTGTTTATCGTATTTGTTTGCTAAGTTACTAGTTTGGTTGAGTTTGTTTCACATCAGACTCTACTAATTCATGATTAGGAGTTCAAAAGCCGGAACAAGTATACAAATCACTTACAGTCATTCGTAATGGAAGCGCAGCGGGATAGTTGATCAAAAGAGTAATTATATTAAAATGTGACAATAATGTTGAAAATCCATAATTGTGGATATATTGCTCTCATCGGAGTTGGCATCTACTGACGTCAAACCACAAGTTGAAGCTGTGTAGGACAAACGCGGCACCGAAGACACAGCGGACACTGAACTAATGTCTCATTTAAACATCTTAAGATGCAGTGACACAGTACAGAGGGGTAAGATTTATCTTTCTTGGACAAACACTTAGTAAGAAGTAAGATCCATCATATACATTACATTGGAATTAATACTGCATTATCTGGCCTAAGAACAAAACTAGGCACATTCAGTTCAGTCTATATTAAGGTATTATGGTCCATTCTCAATTACAGCCAGAAGTAACGTGTCCCAAGATTGAATGTAATGGAAGGAATTACCTTCGCTTGCCTTATGAAGAATCATTGTTAATTATTTATGAGTAGATATACATTAGCATGTCATAGACTCAAGTGTGTAGTATTTAAACCATCTTTATAATAATGATATCTTACACAGATTAGTTCATACTGTCATTATCCTGGAGTAAACTGATGTCATTCTATCATATCAGTTTATGGATGAAGCCAATCTGATGACATGTTCCTATCATAGTTTACGGATGAAGCCAATCTGGTGATCTATGAAGGACAGTTTACGAGTAGGTGAGTTGTTTATCTCAGATAACAAGATGGTGGAGAATCTTATTATTTATTTAATGATAATATATATTATGATATTTAATTCCCTCGTATCATCATTTAGAGTATAATTGGTATCTAGTGATTAATATGATTGTATATATATAGACTGTTGTACGTCTTTACCTCAATGATCAGATACCATCTGTTAAGTATGGGGCGCTGCAATGGTCTTGCTGTAGCCCTTTTGACCTCATATTACTACTACCTGAGTTAGACTCTCGGCGTTGGATATATCTGAAGGGTGTTTCACCTTTGATTTCGCTTCATTACCTTTTGGAGGTCGCTCGGCCTATTTAGCCTACCATGTGCACAAATGTGGCCATAAAACATCAATCATCATCACCATCATCTAAAGCGGACATTAACTAATGGGCATGACAAGAGAAACCCCATCATCACCATCATCATCATCAAGTTCATTTGTTTATTGATTATACCAAAGAAAAATAATGTTTATTGGAAATCTAATGAGCTTGTAAGTATGAAATACAATATAAGATGTCTACACAATTAAAATACAATCCGCTCAAAACCAATCGTCGTTTTATTCTATAATAGTGATTTTGATTTAAGTTTAGAGACACGTTTTATATATGTTTATAATCGATGTTTTGTATTATTGTCTCAAACGTTTATTGGCTTTTTAAAATTCGGTATGGCATCAGTAAATATTAGTTTCAAATAGAATAACTAATATACTGACCTCTTATTGAGGGAAATCATAATATGAATTGCAAAAGTATCTTGTATTACTTGGTTTGCTTCACATCATCGACATATAATTCATTCATTCATTCATTCATTTATTCATTCATTCATTCATGCATTCGTTTATTCATTTATTCTTTCTTTCATTCATTCATCCATTCATTCATTAATTAATTCATTTATTCATTTATTCATTCATTCATTCATTCATTCATTCGTTCATTCATTCATGCATTCATTCATTCGTTCATTTATTCATTCATGCATTCATTTATTCATTCATTCATTTTTTTTTATTCATCCATTCATTCATTCATTCATTTATTCATTCATTCATACATTAATTAATTAATTAATTCATTCATTCAATCATTATTTTGTCTATATATCGACTATATAAGAACACATGAGATTTATTTTTGAGAGTCCCATGTGTATTATTCGTGTATTATTTAGTGTGTTATTTTTCCTTCATTCGCGAAAATATGTTTATGTTTAGACATCCTTTTATACGTGAGCATAGTTGCATTAATCAATATAAGATGATTTATATTTTACGGCCACTTTTGTGCACATGGTAGGCTAAATGGGCCGACATTAATCAATGTGTTTATATATGTAGGAGTATGTCGATATATGCATTAACTGCGTGTAATAAATATCAGAGAGAATCGTGAATATAAGCTCTGAGCATGCAAATGATTGTATTAGTGGTGTCTTTAAGTATAAAAGCATCTCCAAATGCGTACCATCTACGATATGTGAGTAATGGCTATTGTACATCGAATACGCCATTCTATGATGAATATGTCTGGTTAAATATGAATTGCTTGAAATATTCCAAATAAGTGTAACAAAATAATAAATAACTTTCCCGAACATATTTTAAATCTTTCAGATCAAGGTTTGATGACATTAGAAACAAACTTACTAAGTAAGGGAATCACATTCGTTTGAACCCAAAACAGATTTCAAAACACACATTTTGGCACCAACTAAAATGTTGAGAATATATTAAAATACAAACATTTCTTTCACTATGACCTTAACAATTTTAATAAAACAAATACATGTTTTACATCTTAATCCAACTGGGTTCCACCGGACAAGGGAACTAATCCCGATTTATTAGAATGTCTAAATAATATTACTGCGGAAATAGAGGAACTAACTGTGCTACCGGAGAAAGTAAATTTAACGATTGAATGAAAATTGATGCTAAAACAACCTACGTACTTTATAAATTAAAAAAAAACCGATAAAGGTTCAGTAGTAGAAAAATGGACGAAAACTAAATTACTGAAGGTTACGGACAATTAAATAATGATAAACGTTATGAAAAACTTAGTAAGCCTATATTACCCAGAAAGGCGATTAAAAATTGGCATTTTACATACACTTAAATCTACCAGTGCAATTTCTGAAAAACAATTACAATTTCTTTCAGATCCCCAGGAGTCAAGACCACGCTATTTGTATGTGCTCCCTAAAATTGACAAAATATTAGTTGTTGGACAATACGAATCGTTATGCCCCCACGAAGACCACTAGTATCTGATTTTTCTGAGATTCTAAATATATTTATATACATGAACCACCCAATATATTTAAATCTTATCTCTGTATTGAGTAGGCTAATTAGTTAGATACCACTGTTTTCAAAGACCATACCAACAAAAATAACTTACTGACCAAGGTATATTTTAAACCCACCGATATTAATCAGATATTATACAAACATTCTTTTCAACCCAAGCATATGTTTGTAACTTGATGCAGATTGGAAATTATTCGATTGTTTTAGAATGTATTCTGACGAGATAATCTTGGATAAGTATTCTTTCTCAGGTCAAGTGTAATATGATGACTTTAATAGATGGTTGGGTGGTATTAAATGCAAACCTTTTAGGGAATTGAAAAATAAAACAACGTCAGTCAAATACCGCCATTCCAACCATCATGAGTTGGGGTTCAAACAATGCAGTATTATTAACTGCATGACAGGTGATCTAATAAGTGATTCCTTAAATATTACGATCACTGTCAACCAAAAACATTATTTGGCATAATGGGATATATAGATTGTTCTTCTTCAAACGTTATTTATGCTTATTAGTCCTACTTCTGTAATAACAAATATGTTGTTGAAACTAGTTAATCTCTTTGCATAAGAGCTATTGGTCACCAATTTAGAATTGAAATAATTCATCGATTTTCTTTTTGATATACGCATTACAAAATGCACATAGAGGGCTTCTCTGTTGTTGATTACAAATGTCCATCTATTGGTTATTATATCTTAACGGGACAGTCCACCCTCAGAAAATATTTTTAAATATGTAATGCTTAGAACAGTAAACCAAGAATTCCACAATAATAATCAGGAAATATACCTGATATCATAGATAATGGGAAGTAATCCAAGTCACTGGAGAGCCGCCATTGCGGCTGCACCGGAAGCCAGATTCGAAGGCGGAAGGAGCAAACTGAAATACTCTGATGTCACATTGGCGATCTCTATACTGACGTGGATTATAGTTTCTCTTGAGCGTTAATATCTAAGCCAGTTTGAATCATCTTCCTCTTGCCAGGTTCCTTCTGGCTCAAACTGATATGGTTGTATGTCATTCTTGACGTAATTGTAACAAGGCATTTGCGTTATGTTCATGAATAATTCTTTGCTCACACTTGTTTACATCCTTCTGTACGGGCTTTACAGACTTCAGATCAACCGGATGCGTTGAAGTGATGTCAGCATGCAGGAGCTTCCGGTATCAGTCTAGCTTCAAAATGCCGGCGCCCATAGGCCATTAGAAGTCGAGTAATCAACACTTTGAACTGGATTATTTAATATGTGGGTGATCGTTTACAGATTGTTCCATTTTTATTATATTTGTAAGTATAGCTGTATTAGGCCTCAAAGCTTTCTAAAGGTGGACTATCCCTTTAATACTGATTTAACAAATTAATAGCACAGGTTCTGATTAGTGGGACAATATTAATATGTTAAAACGAAATAGTATTTGGATTAATACCCTGGGATCATTAGAATCAACAAGGTTAAACAAAAATGTTCGGAAGATATATTATAATCAGCCCAAAAGAGTAAATTTGTAAATTTAGCGACGACGTTTTCTGTAGCAGGCAATAAGGCTTCAATAATAATAAATGCACCTTTTAAAATGTTTGTGTTATTTAGTGTCAAGTAGGTTGAAATAAATACTGTTTAAAATACCTTAAGATCTCAAAATTTTCACACAAATACAATTTCAGTAACGCATTAATTGTCGAAAAGGACAAAAATCCCAATCCAGCGTTACTATGTATGTAAAACAATGATATATCTAAATATCTATTGTCACATGGTAATCCACGACTAATTCCTTTGAAGTATATCTTACGTTTAGTCACTAATTCAATCTGGCACTTTTGCACCTGTACAAACATATTAATTATATTCAATTATACTTGGCATGTTTTCTAAACAACGGGGTTGGTAAGTTTACAAGTAGAACAAAGAGATTAAATATTACTTCTCCTTTGTTTGAAAGATCTGAAGGATTAAGTGCGTCTCTTCTTAAGGAAACTTGTGTATAGAAAACTCGAACAATATGGTAACTTTAGAAATTCTATGCAACCCGATGATGACTTGAATAGGTTGAAACCGGTCGTTGGTATTGGGTTAAGTCGCATTGTATCGGTGCTACGAGTATTTATCTGAGGTGGGAGTGACATATATGAGGGGAGAGAGGGGGAGGGGGAGGGAAAGAGAGAGAGAGTGAGAGGTAGGAGATATATATATATATATATATATATATATATATATATATGCAAATAAACTCGTAGATGAGTGAATGAATTAATGCATTATTCTTCGTTTCAAATAATGCATTGCATATGACCAGCTGAAACCTGAAAACACCGTGTTATGTTATCGAGTCATGAATCACTGTATGTCATGCATGTCATAGTATCAGACAACCATTGTATGGCCAACATGGCGTTTATTGCATGAAAGAATCAATAAGAAAGACGTGAACATACTTTAGATAGGACTACACATAATAAACTACAGAAAAGAAGAGATAGTTAGTTTTAAAAGCTGCATCTTGGTGGAGCATCGATATCGGATGAAATATTTATTATTAGCACTAACTAGGATATCCAAACCAATCATTATACATACGAAGAGCTCCAGAAGAAAGGTCAACCAATATTACGAGTTCAAGTTCTAAATAATGTTAACACGAGCTACGTAAGAATGTATTATGAATCGTTTGTCTACAAAATATAGATATTTGACTGATTTATTTCAGGTGGAATATTACAACATTATCAAAAAGTTCATTAACTTTTTTCTTATTATCAACCAACAGAATTCCTAATTGACCAACTTTTAAGCTAAGAGTTCGTGGTCGACGTACAGCTGTAAAAATTATTTTTAATAGAGTAGCATCAATTATCTTCTATAGATCCTATAACAATATAACATACATTTTGTCCTATTTTATTGGTATTAAATAAGTCACATTATTATATAATAAACAAACAAGAATACATTGATTATATTAAACATGACTTAAGGAAAAAACCTAAGGGAATATATAATAATTGGGATAAATTACATTGTGTTCGTGAATTGTTGTTCAAGTATGTTTTTCCATATAAAATACCAGTAATAGCATTGCTAATAAAAATATAATATTACATGCGTTTAGCATAATTATCAAACATGAGATTAGGATAGAAACCTATACTTTAATCAAACATTTTAAATCAGCAATACAAAATTAGGACATACATACATACATACATACATACATGCATACATACATACATACACACATACATACATACATACATGCATACATACATACTTGCATGCATACATACATACATACATGCATATATATATATACATATATACATATATATATATATGTGTATATATATACACACATATATATATATATATACATACTAACATAGGTACATACATACATTCATACTTATATATTAACATGCATAGATATATACATACTTGAATATTAACATACATACATACTTTTAGACACACTAACATACACACATACAATTATTATAGATAATAGATAATAGGTTTATATACAGTGTTAAATCATAAGGTTTATCATATATCTTTATACACTAAAGATAGATATTTATATAATACAAAATTTACACGTGTACATATTTAAGATAATTACAAAATGGCGAGCCTTGTGATAAGATGAATCAAATATATCCATTTATGTGGACAAGATACAAGTTCGAAGGTTGATTAAACCTACCAGACCTCACAATCTGACTGAATGAATGAATGAATGAAATGGATGGGGAATATTGATTGATTCATAAAGTGGTGGTGTGTGTGCGACCTTGTTATCATGCTCTACCTGTAACATTGGCCGTGGGTCTACCAGCTAAGTAAACCATACCGTCCGAAGATTTTTTATTGAGGGATGAAACATGCTTTAGTTATGGTTATCTTAAGCATTCGATAGAATGCTATGAATACTGCCAACACAAAACGCCATTTACAATGGATATATAATTTAAGATGTTATCTTGGAATAACTGTTAATTTGTATACATGAATTAAGAAAACGAATTTCAATTGAACAAGATACAAGCTCGAACGTTGACGAAGCATACCACACCTACCCGTATATATATTCAACACATATTATTTATCTTAACTGACTATATCTTAGGCACTCACATGTGCGTCTACGCATATCAACATACATAAATGGAAACGTGGAAACGCAGTCACATAGACAGACGGGGAGGGGGTAGATGAATAAACGAAGGCAATAGACAGACAACGATGTTACAGTACAGTAAACTGTACGCTATGGTAAACTGTTCTGTACGATAAATTGTACTCTTAGGCAAACAATACTGGCAATAGGCAACAGTATGTTAAACTATATTGTATGGTACACTTCAGTATATGGTAAGATGTTCTGTTTGGTAAACTGTACTGGACAATAAAAAATACTAGCAGGTTATAGACAATGAAACTTGAATAAGGTTACCTCAAAGATAATTAGGCACTGAAATTAATGCATTTCCTGGTAAATACTCAGTAATTTAATGTCAATATTAGCTTTAAGGTCAGTGTTTACTTCTTACTCTTAAGCCAATGAACATTTCGGAAGTTATTCGACATACGCGGAAATATTTATTTGGATTCATAATTTATCTCAATCATGTAACCACTATATGAAGTCAAAGTGTATGCCAGATAAATTTGTTAACGGTGATGTGTGATGTGTCGAAAACATATCCAGTGACATAGCTTTCCACGGTAAGCCAAATACTAGCTGCTGCAAGTCGGGAAATAGCGGACCTTTATCCTTGACATTTATATAGGTAGGATTATTGGGCTATACGAACTCAGAATGAAGCTAAAGCTAACATCTATCGGTATGTAGATTTGTTTTTGATTCGCAGCGAATTAATGTTGACCAGAAACGTGTCGTCAAATCATTGATTTTATACATGTATTGGCTTTTCCCATCCACATTAATGTCCTATTTTCTGCGAGCAAATGATGGAAAACTATACAATTTGTATGTGTTTCGGTTTCCGGTGTGTACGTAATTGCGCTTTCCCGTTGGCTTGACGATTTTTTCACCTTATCAAGGTAGACCTTCCCTAATCCACAAGCTGTCGAGAAGCTCAAATTAATCTTGAATCTTTATCTTCCATTTAGCTCTTTGTGTGTATAGATGTCTGTGTGTATTGGTTTATATACACACAGCTGAATAGGTTAAAACACTTAGCTGCGCTAATTGCCTTCATATACTTTCTCCAAGGCTTATATGCTATCTCTTCATCACATACAAGCGTTGACTTGTTTCTATAATAAGCAAACGGTTCCATGATTTATCGTATCCCCCAGGATTATGTGACGGCGAGTTTCCGCAACAGAACACGTTTCTGGCACACGTTCAGTGATCTCCATCGGAAGTGCGTATGGATCTGATGTGCTCCCACGAAATGGACAATTGTTCTCTTCCGTTTCCAGACGGAAACGTATAATATCTCCTATCATATCATTTATCATATATTTATCAAATCAAAATATAAGGTTGAGCTTTTGTTTGAATTTTAGACCAAAATCAATGTCCTCCTTTTGAATAACGCAACGGTCTTTTCACGTCATATCGAAGTTTTCCAAACCTGTGCAATTTGATACCATTAAAGAAACATTGGAGCAGTCTGTTTGTAAATTCCATCAATGAAAAGCCCATCTACTCAATAATCTTGCAAGTAGACCACATCTCAGAACATCACGGAACATTCATTAACATAATTTAGCTTTGACTGTTGTTAGTCGCCTAAAATAATTTGATCGTCAATCAAAAATATTAAAACTATATTAAAATAGAATAAATATTGACAAACAACAAATCCAAACAAAATTATACGCTAATACACTAAGATAGAATGTCAGAAGTCCAAGAGTCGTAGGACAAAGAATAAAAGATTAGGTGTCAGAAGTCTAACGTAGCTTGGTTACTGCCTGGTGTAGACAGGAGGCACCTGATGAATATGGAAACTATGTCAACTAATTATATTATTACCAGCACAAATAATTACACACACACACACACACATACACCACACACACACACACACACACACACACACACACACACACACACACACACACACACACACACACACACACACACACACAAACACACACACACGTGGTGTGTTTTATATAATAATTTCGCCATAACGGTCTGCTAAAGCGCCGATATAATAGTGACGAGCAGGTCATAGTATTTATTGGATTTGTATGTTTATGAGGTATTTGACCCTCCAGCAAATATCACAAGGCATATTTTGCTGCTGTTGAGAAAGCTGCGTTTTCTATGCGTGGAGACCATATTTCCCTGTCCCTGCATTCAAGTAAAGTTCAACTGGAGCTGTATATTCCGTGCACTATTTGCGTTTATATGTTTGGCCTGGCTATCCAGCATTTAAATGACTGTAGCAGGCAGAGTACGCTCTTAAAGCATTATAAGTACTCCTGACTCAGGAATAGGAACACTGCATCGCATCTCGAGCGGTGGCATTGGACACAGCTCGCACTGTTGGTGTGTTTTATATAACAACTTTAGTTGCATATAACATTCACCTTGGTTGTATGTGGGAATAGAATTATCTTTCCTAGGTCCAGTTATGTCCAGTTTGTACTATGACATTCAAGATTAGGTCTAATCTGCTTATCATAAATAACATATAAGAACTGCAATAGCAGACATTAGGTCAGGTTTGAAAATGATAGCATAGTTCAAACAGTACGGAAGCTATGACGCGCTATTACGGTCTGCTTCAGCGCAGATGTCAGTCTTTTAATACCAATTAAGCTAAACAGTTTTAATAGTAGTCGCTTCATGACGCCTGCCCGTTGCAAAAACTGATCTTTGAACACAGTGACAATTGGGTTATATGGTTTATATAGTATTGCTTTGAAGAAAGATACAGCAATTGAAAAATAGCTATAAATAGGGCTGCTTAGATAATTAATCTAAACATTCTCACTACTGCCGTGATCTGACTTGGGTGTCCTACTCCCAAACTACACGGCTGTAGGTAATTCGCTTTTTGTTTTGCTTGGTGGCTTAGGGACTGGTGAGACATTACACATGTCTCAACAAAAAAAGTCGCCACTCTGGATTCAGTCCCCTGAAGAAACTTCCAGAGTTTGAATTCACGGTTTGAGTTTGAATTCACGGTTCGAGATTCTCTGTGCCTGTGCCTTATAATACACAGCTAAAATTTATTTCAGTATGAATCTTACACTATTGTCTAATTACTTATCCATTTCTCTTTTATTATCAACCAACGCTGTTCTCAATTAATCAACTTTAAAGCTGATAGTTTGTCGTCGACCTACAAGTGTTATTTTAATGGAGTCGTATTCATTTTATGATAAATTTCATCTTCTGGTGATGCTATGACAATATAACTTACATTTTATCATATTTCGTGTGTATTAAATAAGTCATCTTATGGTAAAATAAACAAACAGGAATTGGTTATTTATATTAAACATTATCTTGGAAATAATTAACACAATATATAAAAGTTTGATAAATTAGTCTATTTCATGAACTATTTTTCAAAAATAATATTTAATACTAGCGTTGCATTAAACAATTGTTTATTGATTAATTGTAAGCCTTTTTATGTTATAACAATAAAATACCAGTAACGGCATTGCTAATAAGTAAATACTAATAATATATGCATTTAGTATAATTATCGTACATAACAATGTGTTCAAAAACCTGGGAATACCTGTTAACAGAAGACAAATACATTAAAATTATCAATAAAAAAGTATGAAATGGTTCATTTGGCAGGCATATTAAAACAAATATAATTAAATTTATATCATGTTATTTATTCCAAGTCGAATTTAGGTAGTTAATGATCTGGCATCAGAAAACACACTTTAATACAATAAGCACCAGTTTACTAAAATAATTTGAAACATGCAACGTACTAATAGCGAAATACCCTCAAAAGCTTGACACACCATATAAGTCAGTCACACTTCTGAACATATTAACATCTGAAAGAGAAGAATCCTTTCACTCACTGACATTCATCAATCAACATTACTAAAGGCATGACAACTTTGGAAATAAATTGATGTTAATTAGGATTACGATTCTTTACCAGCTGAGGAGGCTACGACTCTTAGATCCAGAACAACTATCAAGATCAAAGACAAACTGAAACAGTGGCTCGACTTTTGTTATATTCCTGTTTTGTTTCTAACATCGTCTCTTCCCCTGGCGGAAGTCCGTGCTGATGACCTCGGGAAGTCCGTGAATAATAAGCGACTTTAACCCAAATTAAATAACCAATATGTCTTCGATGCCGGGGTACCCCCCACCTCCATCACATACCTTGATGAAGCGGATCCACATATGACCATTCGTGTGAAGTGTACGTTAAATAAGTGACTTAGAAATATGCTGCTGCAACCTTTATTTTCCATGACTACAATAATAATACCACAACTACGGATGTACAACACTTACAATGAATTGGACCTTGCCATAATTTGACAGAGTATACTTCACTAGATAAATGATTATTCAATAAAAGAAGAAGGTCTTCTCGAACAATAAGATAAATAAACGGCGCTTCATAAAATTGAATCAGCAACATAATTGATTAGGCAATTACCCCCCCCCCCCACACCTCAATCGATAATATAATATAATACTGGGTATCAGAAGAACAGTGGGTATCATAATATCACCAAGTATCATGAGGTATACTTATCACAATCTTATTATAATTATCTTAAACTCACTCAGGCTTCATGTAATTTATGTTGATATCAATCAGATTTATGGTTCAAATCTACTGATTGGTTGTTGACCATTATTGTGGCAATTACTTGAATAAAGGAAATCGATCAATCCAAATTATCATTCTATTTCTAGTTACTTGGTAACAGGCTACTTCTGTTGAAGATGATTTTGAAGCTGAATAATACTGCACGAGAACTCGAAAAAAGAAAGTGATTAGCATTTATACCCTGAAAGTATATAGCCAAAGATCAAAATAATTTGAATTTGCATAAAAGGCAAAGACTGAAATGGTGATTCCAGTTCAGCAGTTTCCAAAACCAGATATGAAATGATGAGAGATAGGATTCGACGTTGGCAGAAAACTCGATGATTCAGTTAATGGAAACACATCAGGAGGCGTTCGGATCCAGACACATTATTAACAGAGTTCTGTCACAATGTAACGGAATCAAACTATTGTAATCAGCAACTTACATGACAAAAAATCCCCGGTAAGACTAGGAATCATAGAAAAACAGACATAATCAAGAAATATTCTCAATATATAAATATCTTCTATACATATACTATTGAACAATTATATATGTTGTATTCTATTATGTAAAGATAGACACATATATTCATACATATATGCAATTAATATACATCATAGATAATATATCTAATAACTACACACATCTACACATGCAAAGCAATTACAAAATCGTATACAACTTGTGATAGGATGAATCAAATATATTTATATATATAGCAGAAGGTGCAAAATAGTTATCGCTGGTAATTGAAAATGCTTATTTACAACAATAATGGGGGCGAAGAATTGGGATATATCTTTCTCTCTCTCCCTCTTTGTCTGTTTGTGTGTATGTATGCCTCTCTCTCTCTCTCTCTCTCTCTCTCTCTCTCTCTCTCTCCTCTCTCTCAATATATATATATATATATATATATATATATATATATATATATATATATATATATCTTTCTCTCATTTTTATATTATATATATATATATATATATATATATATATATATATATATATATTATTCTCTCTCCTCTCTCTCTTCTGTCTCTCTCTCTCTCTCTCTCTCTCTCTCTCTCATATATCTTATATATATATATATATTATATATATATATGTATGTTATGTATATATTTTGTTCTCGTAAGTCGTTTTATTTGAATCTCTCTCTCTCTCTCTATATACATACCATATATATATATATATATATATATATATATATATATATATATATATATATATATATCATATATTACAAATAAAGTCGTATTTATATTGAGAGTGGCTAATAATTATATAGGCATACCTTTACTTGAAGATCCACAGCTGGTAAGTCAATGTCCCCAAATCTTTTTTTATCCAATCTTCCATATCTTAATGTTAATAATAATAATAATAATAATTATAATGCCGGAGATATCTGCTGTTTATACGAGTAGCTATCTAGATGAGATATAATGTATTGATCAGTAATTTCTTATTTCTTCACGACCATTGATTCTGACAGTGTGGTTGGCTAACAACGTATAGAAACCCATCTAGCATGTGTGTGTGAGAGGTTTCATCTTTCATTTCACCTCATTACATCAGTTCTGCTGCATACTATTAGGCCAATATGTTCTGTTTTGACTACAACACTTTGTTATTACATAAACACTATGTAATTGGTCACTATTTGATGTTAGAATATTAAAGTAGTATACTGTCACATGTATATAAGGAATTGTGACCTACTTGTATAAATGCTAATAACGACTTTGGAAGAGTGTATTCCAGTACCTCACATTAGTGTTAGTGTAAATAGTTCACTGTTATGTGAATATTTATAAAACATAATATATTATAATAGATGGATTTCCCCATGGAAATGTATTTTTTTCAATTTTTAGTAAAATTTGAGAACTGGTTGCTATTATATTGTAATTGTGATTAGTGTATAATACAACAAAAACAAACTTTTAAATTATAATCTAGCAGTATATTTAGGCGTCATAACTAGACAAAACCTGTTAATGCCTCCCTCTAACACTCACGATTACTCACTCACATATCGCAATCACACTTATTATATGTCTGTTAGTTGTCAAATAATAGGTATTTTAGCATATCAATAGAAGAAGGAATCGGTGTGATAAATTGTGTCCTTATCTCTAAATGAACTACCGAACTAGCGTATGTGATAATTAATAATTCCATTTCGTACAGATAATCCTATTTACTAATTTGTCTATAAGCTCAAATTAGTTCGCTACAGTGACAACATTAAGTGTTAATTAGCATGAAGATTATTCCCAGAATAAGAACAGAAATTACAAGAAATTACAATATTTTATGATAAAACTGATGATAACCTATGATTAAACGTTGACTATCCTCAAATGAATGGCATCAATTTACTGTTTTGTGATGATTTATTGAATGAATGAATGAATGTATGAATGAGTTAGGGAAATAGTATTCAGAAAGCGATGGTGTTGGAACGACATAGGTATCATACTCAACCTATTTTGTATGGCTGGGGGTCTACTATCTAGCTAAACTATAACGTATAAAACATGCTTTAGATATAGGCATCTCATTAATTCGACAAATGATACGAATACCTGCTATACAATGCGTCACTGGTGATGAAGGATATGTTAAAATGTTATCTTTGAATAAATGCTAATTTTATATACACAAATTAAACAAACTACTTAATATGGAGGACAAGATGCAAGTTCAAACGTATATATTTAACTCTTGCACGCACGTACACATACACGGACATACGTATGGGAACGTGCAAACGCATCGACATGGAATGATGGAGGAAGCATATAATATAAACCAAGGCAATAGACATACACGTGAGTGAGAAACTGTCATCAATTATTTGTACACATTTACGAATGCTACAGTACGGAACAATATACTGAACGGCAAACTATAGAGTATGGTAAACTCTACTGTATGATAGACTGTCCTGTATGGTAGACTCGACTGTATGGTAGACTGTCATGCGTGGTAGACTCTACTGTACGCTAAACTATACTAAGCAGTTGTTAGATCAGATCACTTCTTGAATAGGATTACATCACAGACAATTAGGCGATGAAATGAATCTATTTCCGGGTAAATACCAATTAATTTAGTGTCAATATTAGCATTAAGGTGAATGTTGACTTCATGCTCTGAAGTCAATAAAACATTACGGAGGCTTTATATTTTAACTAAGTCAGGTGACTACTTATCTATGTAGGCAGAGTGTACATTGAATGAGTTTATTAGCTGTTTAAAACGAGGTTTTGTGCGGCGCGTCGAAATATATACAGTGACAGGGCATTCCATTGTAGGCCAACTACTAGCCTGGAAAGATCGGATATTTGACCTTGCCATTTAAATAGGTAGGATTATTGAACTATGCGAACTCAGAATGAAGCTAAAGCTATTATCTGCTGTTATGTAGATTTGTTGTTGATTCGCATCAAATTGATGTTGACTGGAAACTGTGTCCACAAATTATTGATCTTGTACATGTATTAGCTTGTCTTTCAACCACAATAACTAGTTGTTTACTGGGAGCAAATGATTAAAAATGATAGGGTTTGTACATGTTTCCTTTTTCTATGCGTACCCGATTCTACTTTCCCGTTGGCATGAAGATTTTGTCAGATTCTAAAAGTGGATTTGCCGTGATCCAGAAGCTGACGAGAAGCTCAAATTGATTATCAACGCTTACCGCCCATTTGGCTCTTATGTCTATAGATGTGTGTGACTGTGTTGGTTTGTGTGTGTGTGTGTGTGGGGGGGGGGTATGTACATACAGACAAAGTTTATAATGTTAAGCTGCGTTAATTACCTGTATGTACTATCTCTAACTCTCCGGTGCTATCTCTTCATCATATGCCATCATTGACATCTTCTTACGAGACTAAGTAAAACTTTTCCTCACACACATTCGGTGACCTCCGTCGGAAGTGCGTTTAGGTCAGTCGTGCTTCCATGAAATGGACAATTGCCTCCCCCCCCTCAACCCAGACGAAACCTGATACCATCTCCCATCAGGTCATTCTTCATATATTTACCAAATCGCAATCTATGTTTGAGGCTTTGCTAGAACTTTAGACAAAAATCAATGTCTTTGATGTTTGACTAAAGTAAAGTGTTTTTCACGTCATATCGATATTTTCTCAACCTGTACAATATGACACCCATTTAAAACACTGGAGAAGTGTGTTTATAAATTCCAAAAATAAACAATTACTTAGAATATACCATCTACTCGATAATCCTGCAGTTAGACTACACAGCCAGGCAATGATTATGTATACAACCCTCGTAAAGACAGTGAATTTGATCGGAAGTCTTTCATTTTTCTAGATAGAAGCGTTACCAGTTATCTATCATGGCACGACATAATGTGAACAAACGGTATTTAATTATTTATATCCGGGATTGTTATCATGAATACTTATTTTTAGCTAGGATTCAATTGGACAGCTTTGATATATATATATATATATATATATATATATATATATATATATATGATTTGTTGTGTGTGTTCATATGAATATTTAGGTGTGTATGTGTGCAGCTACCTTAATATTCTTTATTATTCTTAAGTCTTATGTTTACTCTAAAATTGATAAAATGAAATTACGGCATAATATATACATCTAATGTATATAACATACTATTAAAACTTTGATAAAATACTAATTTAAAGAAACAAATATTCAATTTCACGATTTACACATTAATTGTGTGTATGCAATACTCTCGAGGTTTAAAATAAGCTGTATAAAACAAGAAGAAAAACTAAACTATTTGACTATAAACTATATGTAATAAAAACCAACTTCTTAATTGCTCAATTTAGCAATCTCCAACTAGTATCTCTCTTTAATTAAACAACTTGAGTTAATGGCTTTACAAAACAAATCTACTCCATCAGATAGTCTGAAGATGTTATCAAAAAATGACATACCAATCTATTGAACCGTTTTGCTCTGAGAATATCACGCAACGTTAAAAATATAATATTATCTTGTTAGCAGCCTAAAGTCATGTGATCGACAACTGAAACTAACCAAAAGAAATAGAACAAACAATGACAAATAAACACATGATATATCAGGACAGTCTATCGTATCGAAGCTTTCTTAAGAATCAATCGACTTACTCTTTCTAAGTGACACACCCCGTTCATATTTGTTATATGGATGAGGCTGATGTATTATATCGTTAGTTCGCACACCGAACTCGTCGTATTTACGACCAGCAGTGCAAAGGCTGGAAAACATATAAAAAACACTCACAGCCATTCTTTGTGGAAACTCGTCATATTAAAAGGTGACAAAAATGGTGAAGAACAAATATAAGTAGAAACATCTACAGCAGCATGTTATATACTCAAATTTATATCATTTAATCCAGTATTTAGCCTAGTCAGTAATAAACTAGGATATTTTATCATTTTATCCCATTTACATCAGACACACACCATATTTATAATTATTATATATTAGAGGGATTACGTCATATTGTCGTCTTCTCCGAGTAAACGAATGTCGTCCTATCACATCATGTTGTGGATGAAGCCAATTTGATGACATCTTCCCGTCATAGTATTTTATGGATGAACCAATCTGATGATATATGAGGACAGTTTCGGAGCAGATAAGTTGTTTATCTCAGATAACAAGATGCTGAAGAATCTTATTATTTATTTAATGATAGTATGTATTAGACTAGTTAATTTCCGGTATCATGATTTAGAGTATAATAGTTATCTAGTGATTTATACGATTGTATATATATACTTTTGTACGCATTTACGTCAATGATCAGATGATCATCTATTAAGACTCACATGAATATATGTGTTTATTGAATATATCAAATAAATATATTGTTTATTGGAAATGCAAACAAAATAGGAAATGTCAACACAAGTAATATACAATTCGATCAATACCAATCATAATTTACTGTATAATAATATATAAATGTTTACAATCAGAGTTGGCATTATTAGCACTACTGCATTTGTTCTTATTGAATGTTGTTTGTTCTCAGTAAATATCAAATTCAAATTCAAATAATTAATCTTGTACTGACATCTCATTGTGAGGAACCGTGATATAAGATATAAATTACTTGTTTAATTGGTTTGCTTGTTATTATCGATTTGAATAGTTGATTGATTGTTTGATTTATTCATTCGTTTGTTCATTCTCATGAATATTTATATATGCCCGTATAATTCGCAGGGATTGTCTTTTGAGAGATCCACACGTATTATTCATGTATTATTTGTGTATTATTTATACACTTATTTATTAAAATGTGTTTATGTTTAGATATGGCTCCATGCGTGCATGTAGGTGCATTCACCAACGTGTATACATGTATAAGCAAATCTACACAGTGCAGTGTCTCTATTGTTGTCACCATTGTGTTATAAGTCTCTTGAAATTTTAAATCAGTTCTAAAAATACACCTGTTCAAGGTCACATTGACAGATACATAATTAATATCTTTTAAATCACTTACAGGGTTGTTACAAACATGTTATTTGGGGTATTATTATATTGCATATTATTTGTACAGTGCCTTTGAATTGCTCCTGCTAGTAAGGGCTTTATTAAATATACATTATTATAATTTTTACCAGTGATTTGTGGTCGTAACTAAGAAATGGCAGCAATTAAAATAACCCAATTTAACTTCATTGAATGATAAATATTTTTACTGAATCAATGGAATAAAGGAAACTTTGAGCCAAGAATAAATATTAGGTCAAGTATAAGTCGTTTATTTCAATATTGGCCATGGAGACACAATTTCTTTTCGTGCTTTCTTTTCAAAATATTTTGACCCGAGAACGAACAACACCGTAAATTTCAGCAAGTTGCCTACTGCTTTTATCATCACTCTTTTTCAACAGATCTGCGTTTTGTTTGAGTGAAAGTTCATTTGTTTTTGTTTGTAGCCATTTTCAAAGATTTAGAATTAGTAATTGCACTGCGTGACACTTAATGTCTGAAATGATGTGATTCCATTCCACAACTTGTATTATCATTTAGACAAAATTGGGCGGCCAAGTTCCCGTCTCTACTCTTGTAATTAAACAACAATCAATAGCACAAACTGTATATTTAACCGTTGATAGAACTGTCAGTAACATATGTATGTGGTAATGCATACTTACCAACACGAGGAAGTGATCTAATTCAACAGTTTCTACTATCATTAACGAAATTGTGTGCGTTTAACCTTAGTTTCATCAGAAACTAATTATTTTCAGTATAATTACTGTGATTGGCCGTAATTGAGGGGTTCAATTGACATTTAAAGCAACACGTGCTGACCGTATTACGCACTAGTCGCGTGACCGCTATTTACAACATACTTATCATTGCATTATATGGGTGGATGTTCGGAACCGTATAATCTGGCTAATTTGAGGTACTGGCCGCCATTTTTAAATTTCCAAACTGTATCATCTACGATCTGAGGGTAATGGCTATCTTACATGGAATATGCTATTCCATTATGAAAAAATGTGTTTAAATATATATTCTTGAATCGTGAATATAAGCTCTATACGATCAAATGAATGTATTAGAGGTGTCTTTAAGCATAACAACATATCCAAAGGTGTATCATCTACTATCTGAGGATAATGGCTAGCTTAACTCGAATGTGTTATTCCATTTTGAAAACGCATTTTAAATATAAATTCCTTGAATTCTTCCAAGATAAGTATAATTTGAATTGCGTGTATGGTATTCACGTTTATGACATCAGCTACAGAAATTACGTGTGAAGCAAATAAACAATAAATAACTCCCCCAACACGTCTCCAATAACCTATTTATTTTATACATCGATGTTTCGTCTTCGAAAAACGGTCGCCCATTTGTCATGGCACTTGCAAATATATTTGGATTCCAGTGTTAGAAACTCATAAATACACGGAGACAAAATTAACCCATTTTAACATGGATGATCGAAGTGCAAGTGCAAGTTTAGTCGATATTAGTTACAACTACACTACACAAAATTGATGTTATTAAGTCATGTTCTAGTGGATATCCGCCATATTGTCTTAAATAGTGTAATTAAAATGAAGTTGTTTCTAGCTGTGTCAAGTCACCGAATGCCGTGACAAATTTGGCTACTTTCTTTTGATATTAAAGCTATAATGACTCAGTAGTTATCATACCAAGTAATGAGCCCATCCCACGCTCCCCAAGGAGTTGATTTATTAACTTAATAAAGTGATCATTTAACGGTATAAGAAAAGATAACATAAGCGCAAATAATAGAACACAAGATTTAGTATTAAATATGAAAGTAATTTATGTATCCTCAAGTACGAATCAATCGTATATCAGAAGCGAATTTTCGATTAAACTAATTGGAATAACCTACCAAATAATTTTAATAAGAAAAATACATTGAAAGTTTAAATAATGTGTTACCGGTATATTTGGAATAAAGTCTCTGCATATCATATGTATAAACTGTCATATTTTAAGTATATTGTAAAATGTATTACCTGTGTGTTAGACTACCTATTGGTATCGGGTAAGACTGCCACCAAGTATGTCTGTTTAGCAATGTATGTCTCATTACCAATGTACTTCTCCACGTATTATTTTATTATTTCCATATGTATTTAGTTTACCTTCTATCGCCTTATCAATCTTACAATCATATATAATATAATATAATATATATATATATATATATATATATATATATATATATATATATATATATATATATATTATAATCTATAACTTGTAATTTACAGGTTGACATTTAAATAGAAAGGATCGCCACAAGGAAGAAATACACTGAGTGAATGAAATTAATCAACTACATGATCATCAAAGTATTATTGTATTGTTCTTGCTAAATTATTTTCGGTACAGTTTGAACAGCAAACACCGACTGACTGACAGCTACCTATTTGACTGACTAACGAAATGATTGATTGACAAAATGATGGAGTAATTAGCGTTTAATATTACTCTACGTGTCTGATACAAACACTTGTGTAATGATTTTTTATTGGCAATTGCTGCAAAAAGATCTGTATTAAATATTTTCGTAAAGGACTGTTACATCTAGACGATACATTATGTGCCATCATTCAAATGTCTGGAGTGAACATGACAATGCAGATTTAAGTCAATCAAATAAGGCATTTATATATGAAGCAAAATATATGCTTATGCTATTATTAAAAAAGTTAATTGTTGACTTGGTATTTGTCATTCGCGCATCCATTCCAAAATGTTGGATGAAGCCGTTTTCAGAGATATTCGAAAACAGTAGCGAATATTAATCAACAAATGACATATAATTATTCTCAAATTCTCGATTTTGAGCGTCTTTCATCATTCTGTAGGTGGATAAGACTTGAAGACATTACTTCAATAAGAAGCTGCCATTGAGTCAGACGCAGTACTTAAGTTTAGCGTCGAGATTAAAAAGATAATAAATAATCCTAAGAATTATGAAATACGTCTTTATTTACACTGTTATGGACGGACCTAGGAATAAATTATAACAAATTGAATGGTGGACAGGGAATATTTATCAAAAACCTTAAAAGAGAAACATTTGCATGCAGCCAGTTCCCTGTGGGTGTGACATATTTGTCTAGTAGCTAAAGGAGATTAGCTGTCTCTCACAGACTGAATAGTAGCCAAGACACATGGATAGGAGAATGTACCTATAGATATGTGGAGGCGTGGACTATTTTATGTTTAGATCGAAATCTTTATAGTTTTACTTATGTATAAATTTATGGAGATAATGATTTCAAAGGATGCTTAGATGTTGATGTTCTGAGCCAGTGCCACTGTATATGTATGGTAGAACACGTACGCGCGCACACACCGACACACACATACACACATATATACAACTATTGTGTTGATAGCAGTTCATTAATAACTAATCATCTTTTGTATTCCTAGGTAGTTAAAATAAGAATATTTATCATCATGTATGACTGTGTATCGTATTTATTACAAAATTGTTAGTTTGGTTGAGATTGTTTTGGATACTTTATTAAGAAAAAACCTTCCTACTATTACCAAATGACACACCTCTCGCATATTTTCTATATGGCTGAAACTGGATTATTCTATCCTTAGTTTGCATGAGTGCCAAGGCCGGGAACATATAAAAATCGATTTAGAATCATTCTTTGTGAAAGGGCAGCGGGCGAGGTTGGAGTAGAGTAGAGTCTATTTTATTTCCAATTTCCACAAAGATATACAATTTTATAACACAGTACTGAAATACATATACAACAGGAAAATGAAGGACCAAGATAGCCTAAGCTGTCTTTCTCTTGGCCTCACAAGTTATACTATAAACGAAAATGCATTTGGCATATTGACAATAAAAGCATAGGTATAAATTATGGCGGCATGTGTCGATAAAGGTGGTCCGGGTCAGGAATATTACTTATATACAAATACAAATGAAGAGCAAACAATCAGGAAACAATGCAATGGTCGGGGAACTTTTGAATACACACACACTCTGACGTGTATTGATACATGGTTCATATAGGTAGGATTAATTCAGTTATTCGTACCCAGAATAAAACTGAGGTCAGCATCTGAGGTGTCGAAATGTTTTATATACAGGTTTCTTTTGGACCACAGAACATTACTGTTGAATGTAGACTGTGGTGTCCAAATAGTTATGATATGTATGTAGCAAGTCACCATTGAACGACACGCACGTGTTGTTTGTTGCGAGCTATGGTATCAAATGGCATGTTTAGCGTGCTTCCGCTTTTTGTACATAGCCTGCATGTAGCGGCTTTCCTGTGGGCGTGACATATTTGTCGCGTACGAAAAGCGAATTAGCTAGTTCCCACAGGCCGATGAGTAGACCAGACACATGCTTAGGTATACGCACACATCTATCAATATGTGCAGGTATGGAACATTTTATTTTTAGATTAATGTATGCATATTTGTATTTGTATTTAGATGTATGGAGGTAGATCTCGAAGGATGTTTAGATATGTTGATGCTCTGTGCCTGTTGCCTCTTTATATGTACCCTAAAACATATATGGGGTAAATTATATATCACTAATATTGTAATATGTATCTGGTTAGAGCGCGTGACAAAACAGTCTAACCAGATACGTATTTAACGATTATAGTATATAAATTGTTAAAAGATAATGGAAGATTTCATGGATCATAATAATACATATATAACAATTTCTCATATTAAATTTGATCTGATAATGTCAGTATATTTGCACGCTTAAATAACGGTTCAGTGTGCGCGTTGTATCCTACTTTGTATATTAAACGTATAGGTTCCTTCTGAAATATAGACTTATTAAAAATTGGGGTTTTAAAGTATTTGTCGGTAAAAAAAATTGAACCTGCTTAATAGTAAATATAGCTTTTGATAGCTTATTGTTCATCTGATTTAAATGATGTTTCCAGGTTAGTTGTTCATCAATTGAAATGCCAAGAAATTTTGAACTTCTTTAAGGTTCTTACCGATACTGCTGATAGGGATTCCATTAATAACTACATTCAAGTCATCAAGTGCACACTTCATACAAGGTGATCTTAATACAATATATGTTGTCTTCTTAGCATTTAAAGATAGCCTATTTGCACAAAACCATTTATAAAGTTTATTTATTTCAATATTTGGAGTTTGGAAAAGTGTACTTGAATTTGAATCAGATACATACAGTGATATATCGTCCACAAAAGAAAATAGTTTGGCATATGTTGCATGTGCTACATCTTTCGCATACATAATATATAACAAGCGCCCTAGAATTGATCCCTGTGTTACACCAGATTCAATACTACATAATGTAGAAATATGCTTGTCAAATTCGACATATTGAGTTATATCTGATAAATAATTTATAATCCATTCTCTTGCTATGACTGATATTCCATAAAATTCCATTTTCTTTATCAAAATGTTATGGTTTATAACATCAAATGGCTTACAAAGGTAAATAGAGTAAGAGTCATTGAAAGTACTCATATTAAAATGTGACTAACCACATTATTCAGAAAATAATCACATCCTTTTCATCGGGGATATAAAGGGGCAACGAAATGACACGAATGTATTCGCAGCAGTACAGAGATTCGCTAACAACATTCAACAATATGATGAAGTACCTGTGCTCTCACAACATCAGAATCTTCTACACGTTTAAACAACATTACAGCAGACACACAACGGTTAGCTTAAATAGCTAATGTAGAGAAGGTCTTGTTTAAAAATTATTCACAGTGACTGTTAACCTTTAATGTAAACAATCTTTAAATATGACAATAATGGCGATGGCCCAGAAGACGATACCATAGCTACCTTATGATTACTGACACCGACCTTCTGGAGATTAAGAATCCAATGACCTTGTCGGAGTTTGCGTCTACTGATGACGAACAGTTAACGAAAGAGGAAACATAAACTACGAGGACACAGCGGTCACTGAACTAATGTGTAACTTAAACAGCTTTAGAGGCAGTGACGTAATAAAGTGAAATAAACTAATTTCTTGGAGAGGACACTTAGTGTGAACTCAGAACCATAAGATAGATTATATTGGATTTAATCTAGCATTATCCGCCCTAAGAACAAACCAAAGCACCATCCATTCAGCCTGGATTAAGGTATTACCACCAGTTTTCAATTATAGCCAGAAATAACTTGTCACAAGAATGTTTATAATAGAAGGTCGTCACTTTTTAGCATTATGAAGAATCACTGTCAGTCCATTACGATAAATGTACATCAGCATATCATACCTTTCATTTTATAGTAATTGATGCAGTATTCAGCCACGTTAATGATAAAGTAGCACATTTTATGATTTACTCAAGAATTCTACTTTCATTTTAGTTTGATCAGATATAAATGATTTATAAAATTGTTGCATAGTGTCATTATCTCGGAGTAGACGAATGTTTTCCTATCACATCAGTTGATGGATGAAGCCAATCTGATGACATTGTCCTATCAAATTATTTTATGGATGAAGCAAATGTAATGATATCTGAAGGACAGTTTCCGAGTAGATAAGTTGTTTATCTCAGATAACAAGATGCTAAAGAATCTTATTATTTGTTTAAGGATATTATGTATTAAACTAGTTGTTTTCCTGTATATTCATTTAGAGTATAATTATTACATAATGATTGATATGATTGTATACATAGATTGTTGAACGCGTTTGCGTCAATGATCAGATACCAACTATTAAGACTACAATGAACGTATCTGTCTTTTTATTATATCAAAGAAATGCATTGTTTCTTGGCAATACAGTGACTTTGTACGTATAAAAAAAATACAAAAAGACAAATTAATATACAGCTTGTGATCGAAAAACACAAATAGGGGAAAAGGGTCTATGACACGGGGAACCAATTTCACGGTACTGACATTCGAACCCACAACATGAAAGCTCCATTAGAAAAGCGAATCATGTGATGTTGTTATGGACTATAATTTATTTATATATACTTCAAGGTTCGGCTACAAACTATAAGATGAGTCAAATATATTCCTCTACTTATCAGACATAATTCGAAAACAGCCAAAATTGGCTAAAGCGAAGTAGACGAAACTGTTTTCATATTTAAACGGATATTTTGACTTTATAAAATAACTTTTATGCGACCTGAAATATATTTGTTCGCGTACCCGATCCCTGCCAGGAATAGTAATGCTAGCACTAGCATTAACAACAACGTTAAGAAAAACAACAGCACCGGCAAACCAACAACATAAACAGATAAACCATATATATATATATATATATATATATATATATATATATATATATATATATATATATATATATATATATATATATATATATATATATATATATATATATATATATATATATATATTGTCTGACTGTTCTGATAGATCCATATTCTGTCTGTTTTCTACCTGTCTTTCTGTCTCCTATATCTGTCTATTTGTCTGTGTATCTATCTATTTACATATTTACCTATTTATCTATTCACCAACCTACCTACCTACCTCTCTATCTACCTACCTATCTATCTATCTATGTATCTACATATATACCAACATGCGTATCTACCTAGCTACCTATCCCCCTATCTACCTCCTTATCTACCTATCTAACTATCTTATCTGACGATCTATTTATTTAATTAACTATTATGTTACCCGAAACAATTAAGCTCACACTAATTTATTACAATAATTGTATTAAGTACTAAACGTTACAAGGTTTCTATTCCTTTTGTGTATTTATACAATCATTACCTGAAGTGGGAGAGGCACATACATTTCAATTTCAGCCGAAAGGAAATGCCAAGAATGCGCGAAAGAAAAGTATGACTGTATTTCTTAATCGTTCATGTTCACATCAAATAAGAACAATCTCCAATAACTGCCCACAAGAATAGTCTTATTTGTACTAATAAAGGTTAACATATGTTGATTGATTGAGTTATCGAATGAGTAGTCGAGTGAATGACTGGCTAACTGAGTATGTGAATCTATGAGGCAATCAGTGAGAATGAATGAGGGTGAATGAGTAATTTCATAAAGCTTGTCTTTTGTTTATTCTTTACCCTGGTGTCAATCCAAACAAATGGCTACAGAAGGAAATATTACATGCCGATATAATATCAAAATAATAACTTAAACATGTATTGAATAAGGCAAAATTATTTATTTTCTGATACACTATGACCATTAAAACGTCTACCGGCAAAGTCAAAGTTGTTCTCAGGCTAATATTTGTTCGCGAATCTTAAGTCATGCAACAAAACAATAATAGCATTTTAATATTTATACTCTATGCCATTTTGAAGCTTTCAGACTGAAGATAATAAATCATTTAAAAATCTAGTTCGTTTTATGTAAGCTAATGGTCAAATCTCCAGATACAAGCTGGATACAACTCTGGTGAAATAAGGATTTCTTTATTATAATATGTCAATGTATTAATAGATTGTATATTTCGTTGTTTTGGCGATTTTCTCAGTTCGCACATGCACAAATTGACATAATTTAAGAGTCTGATACTCAGGTGATTGCTAAAACACCTTTTTCTGTGCTCAGAAATTATAGGACAGAAAACAATTGAAAATAGGAAAAGGAAAATCAATACGTGTTCTCGTGTTTTGGGGCCTGATAGATGAGTGTGAATTTAGAGGCATTCGCAGAGACCGGTCTATTTATTTTATATATGCCTGTCATTCGTCTGTTATTTTGCGCGAAATGAGTGGGAGATAACAAATGGAAACTGAGAAGGCAAAAAATGAAACAAACTGGAACGAGTACAAATACCAATTTTTCTAAGTGGGTCATCCACCATTGAAAATTAAATTGGACAAACATTCGTCACTGTTGATAATGTTTGATTTGAACACGAAATACCGACAATAAAAGATTAATATCAAGGCCTTGATTTGATCTTTCTGTTCACGAAGTGATGGATGATGGAAAATGGATTTGTACGTGAACTGCCTCGCCTAGCAGTTCCTGGCTTTATACAGATAACACAAACTTGTTTATGGCTGCAATCATTTTGAGAATATCTCTGAATGGCATAGTCACGTTTCTCTTATATAATTTATATACTCTATTCATGATTATGAGTAAGAATTGCATACCATTCTACGTCATCTAGATTTTGCGGTGAATAAGTTTCTCTTCTTCTATTTGTAATTTTCACGAAATAGACAATTAAACTTTATTGTATTTCCACAATTAAATCTGTTCTTCTAATCCTTAAACACGGAGTGGGACATCAGTACCATTTAACAGAACAATCAATACAAACAGCGTAATGACTTGTTTCTTATTTATATCAGTCTACGAATTAAATAATCGTTTAGAAATGTTGACTTGGATACTATAATATTCATGGACTGTTGGATATTGTGTTCTACCTTTATCATTATGCTATTGCATTATACATATATACAGACATACAGACGGACAGACAGTGACGTTACAATTAGATGAGACTTGAGCGCTTAATAGTTTTAGTCTTGTTGAATGATGCACGAAGGTATGGTATCATGAAGAAAAACTATAATATATTATAAATAGCTGCAAACAATTAGATAACAAAAAAGTATGCCGGACCTTATTTAGATAAGAAGAATTAACGACGGTCTGCCTGCCTACATCATGTTAATAGTATTTACTGAGAACAAATAGCGAGATAACTAGAACAGCTTCATAAACAGAAAATATTTCCTACAGAGAATGTTGTTATTGAAGAAAATCGTTGTGATAATTGCATAAAGTGATGCAGTAACATTTATGAAACTCAGGTCACATACTAACTTTATTTACACACAAATATCGTATTTTCTTGATCTAATATGCCACTCGAGACCGAGTTAAGAACAATTTATATATTTAGATTCACTTCGTTCTCTAAACGAATGTTACAATATACCGATGCTCGATAACTAAAATAAGCATACTACTACTACTACTACTACTACTACTACTACTACTATTACTAAATCTGAATCTTATAATAAAAAGATCAAAGCATCCAAGGGAAATCAAAGGATTGTTTTCAGTGTTGTGATTAAAGTATTACCTAAAAGTCAAACTGTCCATCCAAAATAATATCAACTATAAAGATATGGCTCATTGTTTTAATAACTTCTTCTGTCAAAAAATATTAAATATACATAGTGGGTTCCATTCCATCACCTTATTACAGGGTAAGCCATTGGTATAAGAGTCCTGTTTATCCATGATGGATACACTTGAGCCTTTTACAGAGACTAATATCAGGCAGTTGCTGAAAATGTCATCTAATGCTTTCTGTGCAGTTCATCCAATGCATACATGGCGTGTGAAACATTGTCTGGATGTTCTGATAAGCCGAATTACAAATATAGGTAATACATCATTATCCCTGGGTGTTTTCCCAGATCCATGAAAGCTGCCCTTGTAAAACCACAATATTCTAAACAATTACAGACCTGTTTCAAATCTTACATTTGTATCTAAAGTTATAGAAAAGTGGTCATAGCACTGAAACAGTCTTGGTTCGGGTACAAAACGATATTATGATGTCAATTGATTAAGGTAAGCCAGTAATACTTGTTCTTCTTGTCCTGTCTGCTGCATTTGAAAAAGTTGACCATAATGTACTTTTCTCTAGGTTAAACGATATATACCAGAGAGTGTCTGTTCATGACATTTTTTCTGACATTCAGTTTTTGTTAGTTGGTGTATCACAAGTTTCAATTGTTAGTCCTCTGGTTTTCAAAATGCATACCCGTCCCCTTGAGATCATTGCTCAGCGATATGGAATTAAATATCACTTCTATGCTGATGACACACAGCTTATATATCACTGGATTATAACAATGAGATAAATGTCTCCTCTTCGTTGAATAATTTAGAACATTGTATTGCTTATATTCGGCTATGGATGACTCAAAATCTTCTAAAACTAAATGATAATAAAACAAATATTATATTGTGTTAAATACCTAAAGACACCAGCATTACGGATGGGTGCATCTTCGATTACCCCAATGGGTCGGTAAAAAATCTAGAAGTACTTTTTGACCAACGTATTAACTTGTATGAACATGTCACATTAGTATGCCGAGCTGCCTACTACCATCTTATGAACACCCACTGTTTAAAAACATTATTGACACAAGAAACACTTGTAACTGTAGTCCATGCCTTTGTTACATATAGTATATACTATTGTAACTCCCTGGTATATGGTATATCTGATTATACCATTAATCGCCTTCAGCGAATTCAGAATAGTGCAGCTCGCATAGTAACAAATACTAGAAAATATGATCATATCACCCCAATTCTTCAAAAACTACTTTGGCTACCTGTTAAATAGCGTATCCATTGCAAGATTTTATTAATAACTTATAAATCTATTAATGATATGGCGCCAGAATATCTGTGTGAACTGGTGTCCATTCGAAAGTCATCCGAAAACGGTCATATACTATTGCAGGTGTCTGTGCCAAATGGTAATTATGCGTTTAGTGTTGCAGCCTCCAAATTTGTGGAATAAGTTGCCGGCAAATATTAGAAACGTGTCGTCTCTTGACATACATATTCAAGGTCGCTTTCACAGATAAATAAGTGTTATCTTTTAAATCATTACAGGGTTTTTACAGACATATTATTTGGGGTATTATTATATTACATTAATTATTACATTATATTAAATATACACTATTAACATTACTACTACTACTACTACTACTACTACTAAAATAATAATAATAATAATAGTAATAATAATGATAATAAAGTAATATCATATTCAAGATACAATGTAAGATTCATTAATAAATGGTTGGATGCAGTGGAAATTTAGGAAATAATTATTAGTTATATTAAATAATGGGATTTATCATCGATATGTCGTTTGATTGGCTACGCTAAAGAAATATCAGATACAATCGCATTAATTTAAAAAAGATTTACCAATTAATCATCAGTAAATTAAATAATAGTTATGATTATTTGTTTTTTAATGAAACTTTCATAGATTAATATTTCATTATTCTGTAATACGAAAGTGCCGTTTAGTAAGTGCACGTTAGAAATATCAGAGGGGTGATTATGTAAAATATTTGCCCATTTTACTTACGTCAATATTATAATATATAATGGATACTATAATATTTAGTCAATATTGAAACTGAATTATTAGCAATATATATTTGTAGTTTTAATGACACAATAAAAAGCTCCAGCTGCAAATATGAAATCTATTAAATAAAAATGGCAGATCTAAATCTATTATTTATTTACAATATAATTCAAGGACTGATTGTTGCGTATAAGCAACAACATAAATTAGTGTTTATATTCCATTGTTTCGTGGTGTTTGAGTGACACGAATCAAAATTTGATTGACTGAATGTATGAGATTTAATATTAATTTATATTAGGTAGGTATATCGGAAGTTACAAACAAGCTCCTCCTCGACTCGTCATACCGGCTAAGAAGAAATGGGATCGATGTAACTAATGGTGAGAAGCTTAGCCATATCTCGATGTTATTGCACCAGATATTTCTGAGATAGTTGATTTGTCAGATATGTTGCACAAGATAAGGTGATGTGTATTACATATTAGTAAAAGATAGTATTTGTTTCATTTTTAGATCTACTAATTTCTTTAATTCTCTCAAGTCAATACTCGTTTCTAATGGAATATATATATATATATATATATATATATATATATATATATATATAGTGTGTGTGTGTGTGTGTGTGTGTGTGTGTGTGTGTGTGTGTGTGTGTGTGTGTGTGTGTGTGTGTGTGTGTGTGTGTGTGTTTTTTTATGTTACATATAATAAAGGCGTGGCTCAGGTTTTCGTGATGTTTATAATTCTTACAGAATTATGATAAAACGACTACTACCTAAATAGAAAACAAAATTTATATATTAGTACATATATAACGCAGCTATAACTGGAAATAAAGCATATACATCAGTACATATAATATATATTATGATAATAATTCTAATACCTCCGACAATAGCAGAAATAATAGTATTTTCACTCAGCCCAAAATAGCACGACTAGTTTCGGTTATAAGAAACCTTTATCAAGTGCATGTGTCTAAAGTATTTACTTTGCCAGCAATATTTATACCAGAATTCCCTAGCTAGTTTTAAATTTCAAACCAGAATCTAGAAACTGTTAACCTTTGTAGCCTTTGTCTAGAACGAAGCGCTGTTACTATAATCAAAACAATTGTTTTGATTAGAGTAATTGAAAATAAACCAACTTTCAAATTTTTCTTTCATAGCCGTAAATATACCAAAACACACATATTAATAGTAATTAACTGTGTGTACTGAAATCTAACTGCTGTCAGTAATGAATGCTTGTTGCAGCTTCGGTTGAGATCTACTTCAGGAAATATTGCTTTGTTTTACTGAAGTAATTACTAGGGCTGAGAATTGTTATAATTGGGTTTAAGTTGTTTTACTGGAGATTCGCCATAGTTCATTCACTATATTGTAAACCTATCTATATGGAACGACGCATTCTGTCAAATTTTCACTAAGCAAATATCAGTGTTAGATATTAGTGAAACCTGGTTAGCCTGTAAATGATCAGTATAAGCATAACAGTTATTTTTGACATAAGAATCAATATATATTAATACTGTTTGAGTGATCTATGTCGTAACTACAGACAAGTACAATATCTTAACACCAAAACACCAGGTGGTGATAACGGAGGAAATACTGCTTCAGGTTGGTGATAAAACTGTCAGCGTGCAAGAGTTCGTCAAAACTTAGAAGTTTACTTTGATAACTGCCCGGCTACGGAGAGGCAAGTTAATGCAATAATAAAAATCTTTGCATAATAGGTAATATTGGTCATATTAGGCGGTATGTCACAACGGATGATTGCATAAAACGGGCAAATTCCCTAATGACAGTACTGCGGGATGATGGCAATGTTCTACTACATGGCCTTCCAAACACACTGAGGACACGCTGACAATACAAAGAATATATAATAACATTACCCGACTGGTCACCCGTACTTGTAATCGAGACCATATAATATATGTCTTGAACTCCCAGTACTGACTACCATTCGTCTACAGGTTACAGTAAAATATCCTGGTATATATGTAGCAGGCTCTTCATTGGCTATATCCCCTTAGTATTTGGAGTAACGTGTTGGGTATCAACCTACAGGGTTTCTGAGGCCTGGGTCTGAATCACTATTAGTATAACAAAAATACATGCCGTGACATACTGCAATAGTTGTTTAAGAAAGGCTGCAGCGACGTTATAGAACAATCTCCCATTGGCCATCAAGTGGACGACATTTGATATAACCTTTTATTTCAACTTATCTCATCTGAATACGCTATGTACGTAAGTGCTATGTATTTAATTAAAAATATACAATTCGCGAAATCTATATTACATACCTTGTTAAGGGCCTTAGGGTTACTTTCTTAGAGATTAAATAGGCTGCTATATATATTTAATTATTATTGTTATTATTATCAGCTCACGTAACTTGTTTTAAATCTTCATTATATCGCATATCTAATTACAGCATTAATCACCTTATAAGTCATCAGAATTGGTGGCAAATTCGCGGAAATATGATCATGACAATTCAATTCGCAAAACCTCAACATAAAGTACTGACAGTACAATAAAAGTTTGGTCATTAGAAAGACACTATCACTAACTGTCATAAGTGCCATGTTACTCAGCGATAGTGATTGGGTATCGCTATACATACCATAACAGCTATAGTCCTCTGCTCTTAGGTTACTCAAGGATTTACAACGCGGAACTTTGCCTAAAAGCTACACATGAGCTAAATATTGATTGTCATCCATTATATAAACGACGACTGGTGTTATAGGAGATAGTATCAAGTTTCACAAAAGGCGAACTGACCCAGTATATGGACGCTTATCAAGGCACATTTCTTGTGACCGAAATCAATCAGGAAGTGTCAAGAAAACATTTAATGTTTACTCCGGAAGGGTCTGCCACATAATCCACCGAAAGCTGACGAATCATAGAAAAGCTGACGTAATCCGGAAGGATAATGTCAATGCTTACAGATCGGTGATAGATAGTATTGGACATTTATAGGTTGTAGATAGGGGTACTTAGTGTCTGTTAGCTGTTATGGATTGAAACGAAATATATAATATTGTACGACAACAACAGTATATATTGTATGGCAACACTAATATCAACAATACTAACGATTTTGTCGATCACGGCGATAACAATTACCACATAAACAACACCAAAAGCAGCAACAACAACAATATTAACAATAACAACAACATGTTAACGATATCAGTAAACAAAAGAAGATTAACTATGATAAGTGGTGCAAATTGTAAAGTAATGTTTTCACAAGAGAATATCTCCGGCGTAAATATTCGGCACTTATAATTATCCTTTTAAACCTAACGTCATCGGCTGCAACAGTATGTCAATATTCGTACGAGTACTGCTAAAGATATATTCTTTTTATGTATAATAATAAGGATACTACTAATAATAATAATAATTAGTATTTTATTATTATTATTTTATTTATAATATCCTGAGCTGATTATAGAATATATTTTTGTGTAGATTCTTAATCAGAATGTTCTCAACATTACTCCGTTCAAGTACTTAAACTATCCTCGAATCTCATCAATTTTATTCCGTGAAATGGCCTGTTGGTTACCTATAAGGAAAACGAAGTGTTTTGTAGCCTAATCATCGGGATTAATCAACGAGGCCTTGAGGCTAACGTAAGCAAGCGAGATTATGCTTAAAGTAGGTCAAATACTGATCTTACATAACTTTTATTTATTGAACTAAGCTTGAAGAGTTCGTTTACGTGTGGTGTGCTGCCAAGCATTATATAATACGTTGACATTTATGTATGTGATCTTTATAAAAATTAAAAGAGAAAATGTTTTGTGAAAATTTCAAATTGATGATCTCTGAAAAGGCGCTTTCCAGGGTTCGTGGTCCTAGATTTGAGCCCCATTTCCCGCAACATCGCAACAGGACTTGATTATGAACTTAATTATTATTTCTACGTCAGGGAATTGATCTCAGCTTTAAATCAGATCATCCTATCGTATAATATTCTTTATTTTATGTAGATAAAGACCACATACAGTCATCTCGTCGATTTGTAGTAGTAAAACTTATATTACATGGCGTAAGAGGATTGAAAATATAATATATTTCATATCATTCACGATGTAAGATGTAGATAGTTATTTGTTGTGCGATTATCTTAAAGAAATATAATATATATTGGTTTAGGAATTAGTTATGTATGAAGTAACAATTCATTGTTTTCCAATTTTAACTATTTGGAAGACCGGACGAAAACTGTGAGGCATTAGAAGTATTAAATTAACACATATTGAATATGTGGCACCAGATTAAGCATATTACAGAATTTGATTTATACTAGGTTCTACATCGGATCACCTCAAATTTATTCCATTTTGCCTGTGTATCTGTATCTATCTATCTATCGATCTATAAATCAATCCTTCAAAGTAAATATAATCTAGCCTTATCTATCATATATATATATATATATATATATATATATATGTATATATATATATATATATATATATATATATATATATATATATATATATATATATATATAAATAATAAAAATTTTCAATTTTTTAATCCCAAATAAAAAGGTTTATACAATATATTAATTTAATTTGCTTACGTAATGAATTAGATTAATTGGTTTAGATGGTGATTGAGTGAATAATTTGATTGAGTGAGTGGCTGAGTCTAAATTAGTCAGCCATTCAATGAAGAAGAAATATACTGGTTGATCAGTTGGATGTGTTGTATTTTCTTTATCTTCTGCAATGATGCTAATCTATACAGGTGGTCTGGTACTCCATACATATATTAGCCTATCAGAATTCAGAATCAGGGATGGCAGTGACGGTTACAGTTTACAAACTGTACTACACGAATAACAATATATGGACCCAACCCGAATTAACAAGGAAATATGCCAGACCGAGAGACCATCAACAAAATAACATAAACACGTAACAACTAAAGTAAATGTGTTTATATTATGATACATCACGCCCATGACAATATATATCAAGAGTACCCCTTAACATTTAACTGATTGCGATTCTTAGGTGAAACAAGAAACGAGTAGCATGTTAACACTTATATACTTCGATCAATTTGAATGTTTCGCATAAAAAACCTGCTTTTTGGATGTTACGAAATAGAGATATCATTATTAAAACTCTTGGTACATTCGTCAATGACATTATTGGACGTTTGTGAAAGGTTATGGGTCTTTCGTCGGATTCTGGTTCCTTTATAATTGTACTGATCCTACGTAAACGGATGAGTACACATACAGAAAAATGCCACACTGTATCCATTTTAATATATCTTTATAGCCCTTCTGATCAGGGTCATGGCTCAGCAGTTTTCCTTTGTCATAGATAGTATATGTATGACGCATCATAATCTAAAACAGATAAGACAACCTCTATTCAAAATTTAAATCGCCAACAATACATTACTGTTGATAATGCTTCATCGAACAAAGAAATGCTGACAATAAAATTATCTCCCTCGTTTTGCTGCCCGCAGACATTCGATCGAACACATACACGGATTCACGTCCGAATTGGTATCCATTTTAAGGCAATGGTGCTGAAGTGATTACTAGGATACGTTCCTAAGTGCACAGAAGTTGTAGGACAGATACAAAATGAAATAGGGTAATATAATGATTGTTTTCTTGTTTGCTAGCCAGACGGATGAGCGCAAACGTACGTGCAGACAGGAAGTGGCCTATTCATTGGCCCAGTCCCCATTCTAAATTAAATTGACCAATCAATCATAACTGGTTATAATACAACCAAGAAATGCCGACAAAATGAATTATTTCCACCCTTTGATCTGATCATTCTGAATGCCGGCTAGAAAGATCGATGTTGGAAAGTGGATTTGTACGAGAATTGCCCCGCATAAAGGCTCCCCGTCTTTGTATCCATAACAACGCCCAACAATACAGAATGCGTTATTACTCCTAGGCTGTCGATAATATCTCATAGCACCATCAGTACGATTCACTTATTTGATATCCTCTATTCGAGATTATTTCTAATAATTGTGTACAAATTTATCCTTTACATAACGTTGTCCTTTTCTTCTATGTACAATTTCCAAAGCACGAAAATAAAATCTCGAATGACAAATCTTGAAATGAAACAGATTTCCGAATTGAAATCAATTCTTCTTCTTCTCACATTTGGACGGGAACATCAATGCAATTTGACAGACTAATAAAGACCTACAGATTACAGCATTATTGGGTATTTGTATCAGTTTAGTTATTGCATTATCTCTCGTAAAACGGTTATTTATAGTGAACATTTAGTGTTGCTGACTGATATATAAGGACATTGGTTCATAACGTATAACTAATAACGACACAAAACCCTCGATAATAGGATTAATTTATATCATTATATAATAGAACATTATGTCGGAATATAGTAAATTTAATTACTGAGGGGGAATAATGAGTTAAGAGGTAATGCTCGGAAGGCTTGGATATGCTACCAACAATTCGACAGAGAATGTTGTTATTAAATCAGATTAATTTGCAAATGGGACAAATTGATACTGTAACTTTTGTAAGGCTCTATCATCTAATAACGTTACTTATCCGAACACGTCATGTTTATTTTCATTTCCTTAACCACTCGTAAAACAGGGCAACAATCATTATAAATCACTTACCTGGCATTTCCATCTTTAGATTAATTTAATCTTATGAATTATATTACAGGATAATCAACATATTATATATATATATATATATATATATATATATATATATATATATATATATATATATTTATATATATATATTTTTATTATTTATTGTGTGTGTGTGTTTTATGGTACATAGTAAGAGGCAAGGCACAGAGCATCAACATATCTAAACATCCTTCGAAACCTACCTCCATAAATCTAAATACAATTATACATACATTAACCTAAATATTAAATGTTCAATACCTCCACATATTGATAAATGTGTCGTATATAAGCATGTGTCTGGTCTACTCATCAGCCTGTGGGAAACCCGTTAATTGCTTTTCTACGCGACAAATAGTCACGCCCACAGGAAAGCGGCTAACATGCAGGCTACGTACAAAAGCGGAAGCACGTAAAAACATACCATTTGATACCACAGTGCAAAAACAACACATCGTGTGGTTCAATGGTGACTTGCTACATACATATCATAAACTATTTTGACACCACAGTTTACATTCAACAGTAATTTTCTGTGGTCCAAAAGAAACCTGTATATAAAGCATTTCGACACCTCAGATGCTGACCTCTGCTTTATTCTGGGTTCGAATAACTGAATAAATACTACCTATATGAACCATGTATCAATACACGTCCGACTGGTCTGGCGTCGAAGTTCTTCTCTAACCTAAGTGAAAATTCAAGCCCTATATATAGCCTCAGCGTGTTAACAAACATTACAGTTTGTTCATAACAAAGAGAATGTACACTAATACAGTATGGACTCACTAAAGCGATTAAACTAAAATAAAAACAAAGTAGCAATACCGCACAATGGATTATTACTGGACTAGAACGAAATATCGTCTCAAACCTGAGTAAATACTATGATTTACTCGAACCTAACAGCAAACCCTCATACGTTTCCGTTCATCACTAAGGAACGTTCATTCACGCTTAATTTAGCGTCCCTAAGTATATGCAGTTAGGTGTGGTGGGATCTAAATTAAAGCGCCTATCCACTTGATCTATTTGACCCATGGTCGAGAACAGCGGATTTCATGCAGATCTCCGATACTGCGAATGACACGTCGGGATTATAATAGCTATACATTTAACAAATTTCCTATATCAGTGTAATCTAATTACTCATAATATGGGAAAAAACTCTGTCCGCAGCTTAATACCCATGGAGATGCCTGCCGGAGTAACAAACGACTCCAGGAGTATAAATCCATCAAGCAGCATTGTATGAATTAATAGGTCGTTTCGCCAGACCACATAAGAGGACAACAATATAGATTCTACATTATACATAACAAAGCTAATAAACTCAAACATGTTGTAATAACGACATAACTTTCTTACATTGGTGTAATAAGGAATCTGGATGGAAATAGATAAGATGTCTGGCACGGGCAATGTGCGTTTTATGGTACATAGTAAGAGGCAACAGGCACAGAGCATCAACATATCTAAACATCCTTCGAAACCTACCTCCATAAATCTAAATACAACTATACATACATTAATCTAAAAATAAAATGTTCCATAGCTTCACATATTGATAAATGTGTACGTATACCTAAGCATGTGTCTGGTCTACTCATCAGCCTGTGGGAACCAGCTAATTCGCTTTTCGTACGCGACAAATATGTCATGCCCACAGGAAAGCGGCTACGTGTAGGCTACGTACAAAAGGCGGAAGCACGTAACAAACATACCATTTGATACCACAGCTCGCAACAAACAACGTGCGTGTGGTTCAATGGTGACTTGCTACATACATATCATAAACTATTTTGACACCACAGTTTACATTCAACAGTAGGTTTCTGTGGTCCAAAAGAAACCTGCATATAAAGCATTTCGACACCTCAGATGCTGATCTCAGCTTTATTCTGAGTTCAAATAACTGAATAAATCCTACCTATATGAACCATGTATCAATACACGTCCGACTGGTCTGGCGTCGAAGTTCTTCTCTAACCTAAGTTAAAATTCAAGCCCTATATATAGCCTCAGCGTGTTAATGTACAATGAATGATAAATTTCTCTTATTTTGCGTAAATATTAATGTTGTGGTATCTAATTTTCCACTACTGATAATTACAAAAATTTATTTATTGTCAAAACCAATACTAT